>FXXK01002065.1:39030-49288 GCA_900184695.1 Betula pendula
ATATGATTAATTACTAATATGGCTAATTTTAAGCATGCCACATGTCAAAATTTAAGCATGCCTCTTGTTGCAATTCTAGGCACTCTCTAATGCAAGATTCGGCTTTTATATATATATATATGATATGATTCTAATACTTATAAGTGCACTGCAGTCTTACTAAAAAAATTCTCGTGAATGTGCATGTTACGAACATCACGCTGTTCCAACATATATTTCATTCAGTTTTTCAACAAACTCATGATCAATAGTTTGTCCCCAGTAATTAGTGAAAAGAAGGAGCATTCAAATTGGACAGAGTCAAGTTGATTTTCAAGTCTTCCCTGAAGTTTTAGTCCAGTCCTTTTACTCTCAACGATTAATGTTTGTTTTACAAAACATGTACGTTCTCAAGCATTAAAGTTTAATTTGTTTGACAAGTTGATTCTTAAGTACTCTTTTTCTCTCTAATAGTGTTATTGCTTGATGAACTTGACATGAGAGCTTCTAAGAAATCACTTGAAAGGGAAGCATTATTGACACATTTAGTTTCCTACAATTATTGTGGCAGGATTCTTAGTGAAAAAAGGCTAAATAAAGTTTATCCAAATATAGCATCACTTTATCGTTATTCTCTCTCCCTTCATTTCATGCCTTGACGATAATACGAACTTTCTTTCTTCACTTTATTATATCAGTGGCTACTAAAAATTAAATCTTAGGAATCAAGTGGTAAGATACGTACAAGTTACCAACATTCATTGATTTAATCATTTCATCTCCAACAAAACCCCAAAAAATCAAGAGGAGAACTAGCTTAGCATCAATTATTCTCCACGGTTTGTTACCAAAAAAATTTACATGCTTGCACATGTTACGAACATCACGCCGTTCGATCACTTCAGTCAATTTTTCTACAAACTCATCGACTTTAGTATTCAATAGCCTATTCCCAGCTATTAAAGAAAAGAAGGATCACTCTTCGACAGGGTATGGGTTCTTCTCCATTTCTTGATTTATATTAAATTTTGTAGTATTTAATGGTTTTTTTTTAAATTATTTTTTATTTTTAAGTTTTTAGTTTTTTATTTAATTTTTAGATTTTAGTTTTAGTTTTATTTTTTTTTTTTTTTTTTCCAATTTATAAGAGTATTTTTGTCTTTTTGAAAAAAAGGAAAAAAAACTGGTCATTTTTATTGTTTGCCAGCGTTGGATGAACATTAACAATTTTTTGTAATTTGAAGGAACATTGACTTAAATTAAAGTTTGAGGGGGAAGACATTCACAATTGAGTGATAATTTGAGGGTATGTGAAAAGTTTTCTTCCAGCCCTATGTTTTACTCTCAAGCATTATTGTTTGAAAACGATTACTTTATTGAATTTTAGGCTTTAGCAATTGATGACCTTGACATTTGACTATGGGAGCTTCTCAGAAATCACTGGAAATCAAATCAATATTGACATTTCGTTTTCAAGATGTTGAAAAGATTTCACATCCCTCTTCTTATTAGGGCGGTATGCGGATGAGGTTATTGGTAATATCCACATTTGCATCCACATAATGCGGTTATTATTTTTAAGTATCTGCATTAGCATTATGCTATTACTATCTACATTCGCACGATTATTTGCGATTATTATCCGCTATCCTCGTATGAGATAATAAGCCTTTTGGGCTTTTTTGGGTCATTGAGAAGTGGACATGAAAAAAAAAAAACAAACAAAAGGATTGATTAATAGCGATTAGCAATTGGCACCCTGACCCTGATGCTGTTTTTTTCTTAGTTTTCTCTAATATAGCCATTTCTTGATTTGCTACACATTCCAATTAGAGCATTACTGATGCTTGTCATACTTCAAATCGCATGTCACCTAGCAGATTTCCACTGAAGGAAATTGGGCAAAACACTTGACCTGGATGGTATATTTTACTTTGCATGAAGAAGCTGTATCTAGCTAGCGTCTCCAGCCTAATGATTTGATCTTTTACCTTGTTGCTATTGCTGATATCAAGAGTTGCTGCTGCATGCTGCTACAGCCTGCACATGGAAACATGCATGAGTGTCTACTGTTCTCTAAAGGACCTGTTTGTAATATTTGTGTGGATCTGTCTTATGATCATCTTCTGTCTTAGTAACATCATTATTCGCAATGTCTTCTATATCACAAACTTAATTTAAACAGAAATCATGTCTAGTTTGAATTTTGTTAATGTTTAAGTTTGAATCGGTGATTGTGACTGGGTTCTTATAAATGCGCTAGAGTCTTACTAAAAAAGTTCTCATGCATTTGCATGTAAAGAAAATCACGTTGTTCTAACATTTCATTCAATTTTTCATCAAACTCATTAATAATTTGTCCTCAGCAATTAGTGAAAAGAAGGACCATTCAAATTGGACAGGACCAATTAAGTTAATTTTTAAGTCTTTCCAAAAGTTTTAGTCCAGTAGTCCTTTAACTCTCAACAATTAAAATTTATTTTACAAAACATCACGTTCGCTCTTAAGCATTGAAGTTTGTTTGACAAGTTGATTAATTGTCAAGCGTTATTGCTTGAATAAAGATTCTCAAGTACTCTTTCTCTCTCTAATAATTAAAGTTTGTTACAAAGTTTACAAACATTATAAGATCATGAGTTTTATGAAAAAAAATAAATCAGTCTACATTTTTTTGACCGTTCCTTATTAACTCGATCGTGTTCATGAGTTTTAAAGAAAATACGTAATTTGTGATCGAGCTGTTGTGAGAAGTAAAAAAACGTGGCTTACGTTTCTTACCTACTGCTCACAAACTCCACCCACCATATCCACGTAGTAGCCACTGCAACTTGAAATTAATTTAGTACTTGAACAAAATAAATACAACTCTGAAGAAAGACTTTTAAGTCCATTTACAATTTGCAACTCTCGTTCCAATACACCTTGGTTAGATAATACGAAAAATATAATATATTTTTTTTATATTTTATATTTGGTTGATATTGAAATATTCTTTATTTAAGGTTAATTATATTTATATTTACTCTAAATCTTATAAATATGGACCTTTGTATTGTAAATAATGAAGAAAAAGTGCACGAGCACAACGTAGCTTTAAGAGTTATTCCGAGTGGTAGACGTAAGTGTCTAACACCGAACCACCCATAATTCTTTGTGTCTCTTTCTCTCTCTCTTACTTTTGTTATTATTTCTATATTTATTATTTTCTCACCATGTTAAATCACAACTTGTCCTAAAAGCTTAAGTTGATAAGAATGGATAAATTTAATTATTTAATATGGTATTAGAGTCAAATGTCTTAAATTCAAACATTGACTCCGTCATTTACTCTCATTTCAATTAAATATTTCACGTGTTGAATATCACCTATTAAAAAGGGAGTTTGAGCATACACGTGAAAGAGAGTGATTAAATTTACCTCTTTCTATCGACTTAAATTTTTAGACAAATGGTAATTTAAAACATTCTTTTCTTATTAAATTTTTTGGCTGCTTTGGATGCTCTTTTAAAATATAAATATTCTTGACTTGGGCGTTGGGCGCATCCAGGTGGAATCTTTTGGGAGGAAATCTCATGCTTTTGCTGACGTCAGTTTATTTTAGACTTTTCAAGACACTGTTACATTATCAAAGTAGCCCATACCATTATAAAAGCAATCCACTACAACTTGTTTTATCTCAGCTTCTTTGAGCTCTTAATTACCACCACCGTCCCAAATAGAGTTAGAGCGTCAAACAATGAGAGGCCGTTATGCTGAATTGCTGCTTCTAATTAGCCTCCTCCTCCTATGTACCGCAACTTCAATTTGTTTCGCTTTGAATTTGCGTGATTCAGAGGTCATCAGATCATGCATAGACGAAGAAAGACAAGCACTCCTCAAATTCAAACAAGGTCTGATAGATGATTACGGCATGCTGTCTTCTTGGGGCAGTCATGTGGATGATTGTTGCAATTGGAAAGGAATCAAATGCAGCAACCGAACTGGTCATGTTGTCAAGCTTGATCTCAGGGGAGCATATTACTCTGAACCTTCTAAATATCTATCAGGTGAGATAAGCTCTTCAATACTTGGTTTGCAGCATTTGACTTACCTGGACTTAAGTTACAATTATTTCTACATCTTGCCAGAGTTCATTGGTTCACTCACTAAATTAAAATATCTCAATCTTTCCCACATCTTTAGTTCTGGAACCATTCCACCGCAGTTTGGAAATCTCTCAAGCTTGATTTCTCTTGATCTCAACTGGAACAATATGCTGATTGAGGACCATAATTTTGATTGGCTCTTCCATCTTTCCTCTTTGACATACTTAGACATGAGCAGCGTGAACCTTAGCAAGGTAGTCAATTGGCTGGATAAGGTCAATATGCTCCCTTCTTTATTAGACTTGCGTCTAAATAGTTGTTATCTTTCCACCATCAGTATTTCTGGAAGCATTCCAACACAACTTGGAAATCTCTCAAGCTTAATTTCTCTTGATCTTAGCCAGAACTTCAATAATCCTGGGCTGATTCATGAGGACCATATTAATCTTGATTGGCTCATACATCTTTCCTCTTTAAGACACTTAGATATGAGCGGTGCGAACCTTGGCAAGGTTGCCAATTGGCTAGATAAAGTTAACATGCTCCCTTCTTTATTAGACTTACGTCTACCTGGTTGTGATCTCTCCATGCCAGTTCCTCATGTGCTTGCCAATGCTAATACTTCTTCACCACTTTCATTCCTTGATCTCTCTTTCAATCATCTCAACTCCTCAATATTCCCTTGGCTGCTCAAATATACCAATAGCCTTGTCTTTCTTACCCTCAGTTTGAACAAGATACAAGGTTCAATTCCGAAAGCTTTTGGGGATATGGTTGCTCTTGTTCATGTTGACCTCAGTTCTAACAAGTTAGAAGGTCTTATTCCAAAATCTTTTGGGAATATGGTAGGTCTAGTTCATCTTGACCTTTCTTCCAACAACCTTGAAGGGGAGATACCACAAACTTTGGAGAATTTTCACAACTTACAAGTATTAGACTTATCAAACAACAACATAAGTGGAGAGGTACTTGATCTTTCAAAATTTCCTT
Source organism: Betula pendula (assembly GCA_900184695.1). Lineage (NCBI taxonomy): Eukaryota > Viridiplantae > Streptophyta > Magnoliopsida > Fagales > Betulaceae > Betula > Betula pendula. The sequence goes on from FXXK01002065.1 coordinate 44,086, forward strand.
TGTTGAGAGAGTTACGTCTACCCAATAATCGGTTAAATGGGAGCTTAACCAAAGGTTTGGGAAAACTTTACAAACTCCAGGTTCTAGACGTGTCTTCAAATTCATTAGAAGGTGATATCACTGAAGCACATTTGTTCAATCTTTCCAACTTAAACTTATTGGATATCTCTTTTAATTCTTTGACAATATTGAAGTTTAGTCCAAACTGGGTTCCACCATTTCATCTAGATACCATAAGATTGAGTTCTTGCAAATTAGGGCCGGCTTTTCCTCAATGGCTTCAAACACAAAACAATTTTTCATGGCTCGATATGTCTGATGTAAGAATTTCAGATACCATCCCCAATTGGTTTTGGGACCTTTCTTCAAATATAAAGTTCTTAAATCTCTCCCGAAACCATATCAATAGTACCATACCTCCATGGTTTCCAACAAGATTTATTGATGAAATGTCAATATTAGATTTGAGCTATAACCACTTTAGTGGTCCATTGCCACAATTTCATTTCAATTTTTTTGTGGTGAATCTCTCCAATAATCTATTTCAAAGATCTATTACATCCATATGGGAGACAAATGGATCCATGAATGCTTACCGTCTGCAATTGGATTACCTTGATCTTTCGAACAACTTGTTATCCGGAGAACTCCCTGACCATTTGGGGCATATGATGAAATGGACCACGCTTAATTTGGCAAACAATAATTTTTCTGGGAGAATCCCTAAATCTATTTGTGATTCTATGATCGATGGTGATTTTATGACCTTGAATTTACATAACAACGGTTTCATTGGAGAATTGCCGAAGTCGTTGATGAACTGCTCTTCATTATGGGTACTAGATCTTTCGAACAATTTGTTATTCGGAGAACTTTTTAAGTACTATTGGGGAAATATGACGACATTGTCCGTGCTTAATTTGGCAAACAATGATTTCTTTGGAAGAATCCCTGACTCTATCTGTGGTTCTAGAAATCAGTTAATGACATTGCAGTTGCATAACAATAATTTCATCGGAGAATTGCCCAAGTCATTGATGAACTGCTCTTCATTGGTGCTACTAGATCTTGGAGAAAACATATTCTCTGGGAGCATACCAACATGGATAGGCACAAGCCTACCATATTTGATGGTTCTTCGCTTTCCATCAAACTTGTTCATGGGTTGCATACCGTTGCAATTATGTTATCTCACATTTCTTCAAATCTTGGACCTCTCTCAAAATAGTATTACGGAGACTATACCAAAATGCTTCAATAACTTAACCGCTATGACTCAAACACAAAGTCCATATGTAAGCATTAGTCATCAAATTAGCTATAGTTCTTACGACTATTCTTTCAATTCGGTGTACTACATTGACGACATATTGGTGACTTTGAAAGAACAATATCTTGAGTATAGTAATACTCTTGGATTAGTAAAAGTCATCGATCTTTCGAGCAACAAATTGAAAGGAGAAATTCCGAGAGAAATAACAAATCTTTCAGGATTGATTGGGCTGAATCTATCTAGAAACTTGTTGACTGGCATCATACCTCAAGGTATTGATGACCTGGAGAGCTTACTGTCCCTAGACTTGTCGGAAAATCACCTTTCAGGCATAATTCCCCAAAGCATAGCTACTTTGAGCTTTTTGAGCTACTTGAATTTGTCAAACAACAATCTATTTGGAAGAATCCCAACAGGTACCCAGCTCCAGAGCTTTAGTGATTCTGCTTATACAGGTAACCGAGATCTTTGTGGCTTGCCTCTTCTGAAAAGTTGTTTCGGAGATGAACCAACTCAAGGTCCTAAACATGAAGAAGACAATATTCAGGAACATACATACTTCCTCGAACATCTATGGCTTTATACTAGCATTGCACTCGGATTCATTGTTGGATTTTGGGGTGTTTGTGGATCATTGCTGTTGAAGAGTTCTTGGAGGCATGCCTACTTCCAGTATCTAGACAAAATTGGAGACAAGTTCTACGTGATGATAGCTATCAACGTGGCCAAATTTATGAGGAACTTTAAGACCTCGTGCTACCATGAAAATATTTAATCCAGGTAGGCATGTTATTCTGAATCATGCCCTTATTCTTATAAATAATCATGTTTGACCATTTATTATTTTTCGTGACAGTAGTAGATTAATCTTTGGTTAACTTTTGCCTTGTCTCTATTAAATAACAGCTCTTTTATTTCCTTTTTTTTAAAAAAAAAAAAAAGCAAAAAGGGTTTTTTCCGTTCAAAAGAATACCTTTTTTATATATTAGAAAAGAATAATTTTAAGCGTATACGAAAAGAACAATTTTAAGCGCGAAACAAAACTATTTTAAAGCATCGGCTTACCTTTACGCCATCAAACTGAATCATCCAAAACCCATTTTTTTTTCCACCGCTTGCCTTGCCCCAACACCCTATTCATCTCAGATGCCCAAAACAGCCCCTTTTCTTTGATTCACAATACACAGTTGTGCCCAAACCCTCCCTCTTAAAGCCCGTTCTCAGCCTTGATAACCTCTCTATTAGCTGGGTGTGGTGACCCACAGCATGTATGTGGGTCTTTTTTTTTTAAAAAAAAAATTAATGTTTTTATTTTTTAAGAGCATTTTTTTCTTTTTGGGAAAATGAGGGACATTGCAACTCTAATGTAGATTAGTAGGGTACATGAAAGGAAGATATTGCAAATTAATCTGACATTACCGTTGTGAATTAGGTGGTAGATTGAAAGGGCTAAACTGCTAAGTGTAATTCCCCTTGTTTTTAATTTGTCATAGAATAAACGAGCAATTTTCATGTATTCGTTTAGTCGTTTGCCATTCCCCTTGTTTAATAAACTTAAATTTTTCCCTCAAACTGAAAACTACATTCCACACAGATCTTGCAACGATTAAACACTTTTATTCTGTTTGTAAAATCATAAAATATATGTTTGTAAAATCACATCACCAAAAGTGCCCTGAGGGCCCTTAATTGTTTTATGCATTGACATAAAATTAGTCAATTTTAATTTTGCTAGCAACAATTTTGTTTTGGAAAATTCAATTTTTTTTGGGCTTGCTTGTCTTGGTTCTAAACGCTAAATTTAGTCGCTAATAGTTTCTCATATATGAAAAATTGTAGTTCTTTGAAATTTATAGGCTTGGGAAGACAATAGATTCTTTAGAAAAGTGCAAGTGCTATGGATTGGAGAAGGCCTACAATGTTCCGGCCATGAGATTACCTTTGGTATCTTTCACTAATTTGCTAGACATGTTCAGTTCACTAATCCTAAGCACTGATTAATATGCATTAGTAATTGCCAATTGCACCATGAGGCTGTTTTTATTTTTACTTTTCTCTAATATTCGCCAGTTTTTTTATTTGCTGCACATGCATAAGAAGCATTACTGAAGGGAACAGGGCAAAAGACTTAACCTGGATGGTAAATTTCACTTTGCGTGAAGAAGCTCTATTAATTTATTGTCTGCAGACTAATGGTTTTATTTTACCTCGTTGCTAATATTAGGAACTGCTACTACTGCTGCACATGGGAATATGAGTGTCTACTATTCTCTAAAGGGCGTGCTTGTAACAACTGTGGGGGCCCGGTCTATATGCTTTCTTTTATCGTCTTCTCTCTTAGGAACGTCATTATATTGGCAATGCTTTGTATACACACAAAATTTGCAGAGAGCATTAGTTGTAATTTAAACTTGTGTTAATTCTCTGGTGTTCTGAGTCCGGGACATTTGTATGTCATTTCATTGGTGGCTTCATTAGGCGGTGTGCTTCTCTCTTTCAGAAGCATTTGAACATTTTAATCAAAATTTAACTTGATAGGTCGTAAAATTGAAGAATCTCCTTAGTATGCTTCGTCACTGACAAGCATATCCATATTAGGAATAGATGCGCAGATTCAAAATAAAAAAATAAAAGCTTCTTTTCGTTCCTCATCTATAGTATTATTACCCTCTCTCTAGCAACTGTCTTTATCTCTCTGTCACCTTGTTTTTCTCTCTGTTATTCCCTGGAAGCTTTACAACTTTACTAATTTGAGGTTATATCATCTGGTGATGTTTCACTTCTCTTGAAGTTGTTTAAAGTCTTGATTGGGTTCTGATTTGGATCATAAAGTGACTGCAGCCTCTCTGTACCACCCACCCTCTACACCTACTGCTGGTGTACATGGCATGGAGGCCCATTAAGCTGTCATGTTCCCCACTTCTTCAACTATTTCCCCACCACAATCTCCTCCAATAGTATGGGAGCTCTTGCGCCCAAATTTGCCTTGAATTGAACATTCCCAGTACCCAACCGGTGTGAGTGTCTGATTTGATTATATATTTTTTGCTCTATTAAAACATAGCAGGTACTCCGGGACAGACCCTGTGCCATTATTCCATCAAGTCCTGACCCAGACCTACCAGGATTCGAATTGAAACGACGATAGCCTTTTACCATTAATAGCATGAAGTTTTCATTGTACAAATTCGAACTCCATGCACCCTAATTGTACTAATCACTTTACCAAATTCTTTGAACCACTGGACACTTCGACTAGCCAAATCTTATTGTTTAAGTCTCTGAAATATTTCGTCTAGTCCTTCCATCAAAACAATTGAATGTTTGTTTTGGCAAGTTGGACCTTACCAAGTCTTCCTTTGAAGTTTTGCCAGCCTGTTTCACTCTCAAGCATTAATTTGTCACACTGTAAGCATTAAAGAAACATCTCATAACAAAAGAGGGAATACGTGCTTGCTTTTCGAAACGTGGGAAATAGCTTTTAACCTTAATAGTTCCATCAATACCCATTTGTTTCTATTTCGGGCCTTTTACACACGACATACTGAGATGAGATGAGCAATACTTCACAGTTTCGATTTCAAACACTACTTAGTCCACTACAAACACTTCTCAACAAATATTACTTCGATGCATTCCTGTCGGTAGACATATTTCTAGGTGAAATCAGGGAATTCATCCTGCTTTTGCAATTAATCACGTCTGGTTTGTTCAAGAGTACTTCAATACTATTTAGCTCTTCCTCCTTTCTCTGTCCTGATCTTGCATAATTATAAAAATTAATCTACTATTGTTGCCTTAATCGGTAAACAATATTAGCGACAACTTCTCTTCCAAATACACCTTATTCTTAGTAAATTTTTTGGCTGCTCGGATCTCTTTTGGTTGGAAATCTCATCTTTTCGCTCTTACTCTACGCTATCACTCTCC
>FXXK01002066.1:0-40279 GCA_900184695.1 Betula pendula
TGGCTGACATTATGGACTAGGAACGAGGGGACCGATAGCTTGTACGAGTGTCAGACCACTGTGCGGTGAGTACCCAAACCAGCGAAACACCAGAACCACCACTGAGAGACTGCGCCGACACCACCAGATCACACAGACTGGACCGAGAGACCCAGACCAGACCCAACGAGGAGAAAAAAATTCACGGGTATACCACAGACTTGACCGAAACCCACCAGCGTCACGTCCGAAACCGAGAAGGAAAATAATACAAGGAAAGGAAAAGAAATAAAAACTTAGCAATTAGGCTCTGATACCATGACAAAATATTATATGAATGGCTGAATAATTTAGCCTTGAGTTCTATGTATTATATAGACTTTACAAGAGTGCTATACATGGAAAGGGGAAATAAGTTCCCGCATGATTCTAGCCCTATACATATGTCAAATAATATTTATGCCTAACTATACAAAATAATAAAGGGGAAAATAAGGAAACAATCGTGGGCTACAAGGAAACAAATAAGGAAACAAATCGTGGGCTACAAGGAACCAATTATGGACATGTTGTGCTGTCCATTGACATTTCAGTGGGTTCAAGGAACAACGTAAGTATGTTTGTGTCACATTTTATTATTCGCCGATGATACTTTGATCTTTTGTGGCGCCAATGAGGATTACATTCGTAATTTGCGATGCCTGTTTCTATGTTTTGAATCGGTCTCGGGGTTAAAAATAAACTTGTCCAAATCAGAGTTTATACCTATTGTGAGGGTGAATGATATAGATAGGTTGGCTAGCCTTTTCGGGTGTCGGGTCGCTCGGCTTCCGATGAAGTACTTGGGCCTTCCGTTGGGGGCACCTTATAAGTCGATTGCTATATGGAATGGTATCTTCGAGAAGATGGAAAGGCGACTGGCCGGTTGGAAGAGGTTGTATTTGTCAAAGGGTGGGAGGCTGACGCTGATAAAAAGCACTTTGTCGAATTTACCTACTTAATTGTTATCCTTGTTTCCTATTCCGGTGGGTGTGGCAAACAGGTTAGAGAAACTCCAACGAGACTTTTTGTGGGGTGGTCTCACTGAGGAGTTCAAGTTTTATTTGGTTAAATGGTCACAGATTTGTTCTCCTTTGAAGTTTGGTGGATTAGGCGTTCGTAATTTGTGTAAGTTTAATCAAGCGTTGTTGGGTAAATGGTTTTGGAGGTTTGCTACAGAAAAGGAAGCATTTTGGCGGGTGGTAGTGGAAGCAAAATATGGTAGTTTGAATGGAGGTTGGTGTTCTAAGGAAGTGGAGGGGCCGTTTGGGTGTGGAGTGTGGAAACATATTCGGAGGGGTGGAGTGTTTTCGAGGTATCTTTCTTTGATGTGGGAGATGGTTCCTTTATTAGCTTCTGGCATGATGTTTGGTGTGGCACTCAATCTCTGAAGGATGTTTTTTCGGAGTTATTTCGCATTGCGCGGTGTAAGGAGGCGAGGGTATCGATAATATGGAGATTTCCAATGGGGTTGTGCTTTGGAACGTGCCTTTTTCACGAGATGTTCAAGATTGGGAGGTTGAGGTGGTGCTTTCATTTTTTGGCTTGTTGTATTCCTCCAGACGGCGACAAGGGGGCAGGATTGTATTCGGTGGATTCCCTCAAAACGTAAGATGTTCGAGGTGCGTTCGTTTTTCCATGAGCTATCTACTTGGGGGCCTCTTCCTTTCCTTGGAAGAGTATATCTGGAAAGTTAAAGTTCCGATGCAAGTGAGTTTCTTTGTTTGGACGGCAACTCTTGGTAAGATCTTGACAGTGGATAAGAGAGGAGTCTTAGTGGTGGGGTGGTGCTGCATGTGTAAGCGGAATGGCGAATCGATAGATCACCTTCTTTTGCATTGTGATGTGGCACGTGAGTTATGGTGTGCCATCTTCTCTCTTTTCGGCATTACTTGGGTAATGCCTGAGACAGTGCTAGATATGTTAGTTTGCTGGAGAGGTCAGAGGGGAAATCGTTCTGTTCTTCCTGTGTGGCACATAGCCCCGTTGTGTGTCATGTGGATCGTATGGAGAAAGCGGAATGCCAGATGCTTTGAAGATTCTGAGAAGTCGAAGATCGAACTTTTAAATTTTATGCTTCACTCTCTCTTTTAAGTTTGGACTGGGGATTTTCATATTTCTCTTTTGCCTAGTTTTTCGCATTTTGCGGATTTTTGTATTTCTTTTAGCCTTTAGTGGGGTTTTTCCTTGTATACTTCCTGTGTACTAAGGTTGCACCCCTTGCGCCATTATATGATATGATATGAATTATTTATCAAAAAAAAGGGTAACAAATGCACAAAGTTTTTCCATCGAGTAGCCAACTTGCATAGGAGAAACAACTCAATTGAGTCGCTGTTGGTAAATGGCTCAGTTTCTTCCAATCAAATTGAAATCAAGGATCACATAGTGCAATTCTATGATAGATTGTTTATTGAACAGTTTAGTTGACGGCCCAAACTAGATAGCCTTGTTTTTTATTCCATTGATGATGAGGAGGCCTCTTGGTTAGAGAGACCATTTGAGGAGAGTGAGGTCCTTGAGGTGGTGAAAGGTATGAACATTGAAAAGGCATCAAGCCCCGATGGTTGTGATCAAAGCAGATATTATGAGGGTGTTCCATGATTTTCATACACAAAGTAAGTTTGAAAAAAGCCTTAATGCCACTTTCAATGCCCTCATTATGAAGAAATTCGGGGCTATTGGCATTAAGGACTTTTGACGTATTAGTCTTGTGAGTGAAGTTTACAAGATTATTGCCAAAGTCCTACCCAATAGGTTGAGAAGGGTTGTGGAGAAGATTTCAAAGCCCCAAAATGCTTTTGTTAAAGGTAGGCAAATCCTTGACTCCATGCTTATAACAATTGAATGTCTGGATAGTATGATTAGATCTAGTGAGCTAGGAGTGCTTTGCAAATTGGACATTGAGAAGGCCTATGATCATATCAATTGGGAGTTCTTATTATATTTGTTGAGGAGGTTGTAGATTCGTGGATAAATGATGCTCTTAGATAGCGCATTGTATTTATTCGGTGCACTTTTCTGTTTTGGTGAATGGCAATCTGTCTGGATTCTTCAGCAATTCTCATGGTTTGTGCTGGCATTCGAACGAGACCTTTGATTTGGTCCCCGTGCATGTCCCAAAAGGCACATTCAAACGAGGACTTAGCCCATCCGAACACACGCCGCATCTGACACGAAATTGGGGATTAAAACACGATTTTTAGCCCATTTCTCAATACCTTCTCTCTCTCTTCACGATTTCTCTCTAGTTTCTTCATGGGTTTTGAGCTCAAACCTTGGGTATTGATTCAATGAAGTTTTTAAAGCCAAATCTAACCCCGGGAACCTGATTCACAGTGGTAGAACTCCGTTTTTACCGATCAATTCAAGATAAATCGCAAAACCCTAGATTTTTAAATGTTGAGATGTGAGGCTTGATCCCTCAAATTTCTTTAGGGCTTCCACTTGTTCGAGAGTGCTAAGCTTAGGAGAAGCTTCGGGTTGGTGTTTCGTGGATCAAAATTTTGGATTCCTCCGTTAGTCAAGGTATGAGCATCAACCCTAACTTTTGTAACTTTGGGCAAATTGGAGTTTTTGAGTGTTAACCCTAGAGTTTCTCTATGGGTTAGTCTTGTTAGTTTGTGGGTAACAATATAAACCCTAGAATATTATCGGTTGTTATGGGAGTTTGTACTTAAGGAAAATTAGGCACTAAAGCTTGTCTAGAGTTAGTATAGAATTGTGAGTTGTGCCTAATTGTGGCATGCAATGTGATATTGTAGTGTGAAGCTTGTGTTTGGAGTTTTCTCAAGTCAAAGCGGATAATTGTAAGTATATTACTTAATGAGCAAAGATACTACATTTTAATGCTTTAATGATTTAATGTTTAAGTTTAGTAAACTCGCAATCGATGAGGAGGTGGTTTACCGTCTCCTCGCTCGTTTTTCTCTTTCTAGCTAGGTATTTCTTTCGTATACCTATATAAAACTATATAAACCTAAGATTATCAAGATCTGGATGATCTTTTAATTTTACAACCTTGGAATGGTTAGTTTTTTCTTTTTCGAAACTTGAAAACATGGTTTCTAGGATTAAAATCCTGGTCAAGGTTAATCAAGCACAAAAAGAACATAAATTTTCTATTAAAATTTTGTATCACAACATGTTTCTCGTTCTCAGCTGGATTTCTGTATGAGGTCAACAAGCTTTCCAGGATGATGCTCACCAAAAGTGAATCTAAAACCAAAAGGCTCTGAGATGGGAAATAAGCTTATGATTATCTAGCGTTTTGATTTTGTTGTTTCTCATTGTTTTTAAGTATCCTATGGACATTGTACCCAAGAAGACATAAGAGTATCATTTAAAATGTATCAGATATTTTGTCAACAATGGCCATTTTTGCCAAAAATAAAAAATAACTCTTAACAAAAAAAAAATTTATTTCTTTGATAAGTAATGTATATTCATTAAAAGAGTAAAGGAGCGCAATCCTAGTACACAGGGAGTATACAAGATAGCCCCTAAATCATAGAAAAATAAGAACATAATTCTAAAAACTCAAAAAAATTTGAAACAGGCAAACTATTCAATGCCACTCTCCATATATACAGGAATTGTAGCATCATCTGCTTCATTCTAGCAATCTATGATCGCGATCTTCAAAGCTCTTTGCGTTCCACTATCTCCAAAGACCCCACATTAAACACAAAGGAGCCAGCCTCCATATGTTCAAAACATTACAATTTCCCAATTGTCCCTTCCAACTTCCCAACAAATCACTCACATTTCGAGGCATCACCTAAGCAACACCAAACAACTAAAGAAAAGCACTCCACAACTATGTTGCAACCTCACAATAAAGGAGTAAATGATCTAAAGACTCTCCACATTTCTTACACATACAACAGCACTCCATCACAATAACATTCCTCTTTCGTAGATTATTCAAAGTTAAGATTTTTCCTAAAGCCATTGTCCACACAAAGAATGCTACTCTCAAGAGTGCCTTAACTTTCTAAATACTCTTCCAAGGAAAAGTGGATCTTGCATGATTAGATAATACCTTATAGTAAGACTTCACTTCAAATGAAATTCTTTTAGATGGAATCCAACAAATTGTATCCTTGCCTCCATGCCTTACTCTTTGAGAATACAGAAATTCAAAGATCCCAGAGACCACTTCCACCTCCCAATCATGCACAGGTCTAGTACATATAATTTCAATGAATGTTTCCAACTAAAATTTATTAAAACGAGATCTATTAAAAGATATCAAAATATCTCTAGGATTAGGACCATAGAAACAAAGAACTCCATCATTCTAAAAAGAGATCTATTAAAATGAGGATGAAGAGATGTGACTCACTGATCAAATAAGGAGAGATCATGCAAAGCAGCAAAAAGGAATAAATAACACACATACACTCAAGAAGGTATTTGGCAGACCCAAAAAGGAAGACAAAGGATGAAAATTAGAAGATGCACCTAGTCCGGCAGAATGATGCAGTGCCGTGGCCCCTAAGTCACTAGGTATATCAGGATTGGCACCGCATTCAAGAAGGTATTTGGCAGTACCAGTATGTCCTTGCCGGGCAGCATGAATAAGAGGAGTCTCACCTGTAGATAAATAACCAAATCAATAGATAAGCCAAAACATCATTGCCAATAAGCATGAAACCTTTATGAAAAGGGAGTGCATGTCATCTCACGTTTACTTACATATACTATTAAATCAAAGACAGATAAACGTCAACCACAGAAATTATGACAAGTTCGTTTACTAATGATTAAAGGATAATGTAAACCACTCAAAATCAAAATGACTCATGAACTACAATGGCAGCAATTAGACAACTATATCTGCCAAATCCAAGATTACAGTAGCATCTGAACCTCTTGATATTCATCTGTGAATCATAAGGCATGACAATAAGTTTTATGTTAATTGTGAACCTACAAAACCCCTCCTTATTTTCCTTCATCTTGATATCACAACCCTTCTGCAATGTTTTGCTATCAAGCTTACCTCTATAATTTGAAGCATGACTCACTAACAACTTGTACAAATGAAACATATAAAGTATAAGATGATGAAATATTATCGCAAGGGGCAAAAGAACCATTTAATTGTTCATATGATCTTTAACAGGTTACAAGGCAATTCCATGCCTATTTGGTTCAATACTTCCAACTTTTTTTTCTTTTTCTCTTTTGAAGTAGTTGCCCTCCAGGTAAATTTTTGCAGTTTAATAGTCTTTACTTATCAATGCAAGGTTATTACATTGGGTATCCTACGTGGCACTAAGGAAACATATTTTAGTCATATTTTTTAAAGAACAAGAAGCTATGGTAAGTTGTAGCAGGAATGTCATCCCTCATTGCTTTTTCAGGGTTCACAATGAAAAACAATTGAAGAAACTCTAACTCCATTTTTTTTTTTTTTTGATAAGTAAAACTCTAACTCCATATTGATTACAGCAGAAATGCACTAGTTAAATTATTTATTTACCAACATATTTGTTCCAAAAAGATATACAATTTACCCATCTCATTGTTATTATCATTTTCCGTTCTCTACATCAATTTTAATAGCCTAAGAGCCTAATAGTCTAACCAAGTAGAACGGCCTCCATTCCAACCTGCAAAAGTACTGTAATACTCTCTAAAACCCAAAAGGAAAAAATATAAACCACCATGAGCTCCACTAACATGCTTCACACTAATTAAATGAGTTTTAGTTTTTGAGGGAGAATATGCAAGCCACGGAAACCAATCCAACAGTATCATCATTGATAGTGAAACACAATAAATAGAGTCTTCCCACCTAGCATACAAACATGACGGAGAAATTTTTTATATCAAAACTATAAAACCTACAAAGAACATGCAATCCAAGTACATTTGCAACATGCGCTTTCCACAAAGACTAACCAGAAAGTCAATAAAACGATAAAAACAACACCCACACATTGTACTTCCCTGAATTATCATTTTTCTCGACAATATATCTAAAGGGTACCTTTTTTTTTTCTCTAATCTAATTAAATTAATCAACATATACCTACACAATGTAGAAGAGGGCATGAAGAAAACAATAAATAGAGACAATGTATGAAATTAGGCTCATACCATCTTCATCTTTTGTATCGACATCAAGCTTCAAGTCTTCCAACAAGTACTTGCAAACCTCAGTCTTCCCTTCCCTGGCCGCAAAGTGAAGGGCCCCTCGTTTGTTGGCATCCTTGATATCAGCCACCGTTATCGCCAACCCGTTCCCCTCGTCAAGCTGCCCCGCCAAGTCTATCCCAATAAAATTCAACCCCACAAAAAAAAAATAATAAATAAATAAGAATAATAATAATAGTAATCAAAATACACAGACGCACAAATAAATGGGCATACAAAAAATATGAACTTACTCTTCAAGAGATCAAGATTTCCGATACAAGCAGCATTCAGAAATTGTTGGACTTTCTGTCTCACTGCATTGAGTAGCAGAGAAAGAGAGAGGGAATTAAGCAAAAATATGCGGACGCAAAAAGAAAGAGAAAAAGAAGCATTCAAGTACTTTAAGCGTTACAAAACGAAGCCTACCTGCAAGGGCATCAGACGCATCGGGTGCCATGATTATTTGGTAAAGCACGAGTAGAAGAGGAAGAAGTTGGAACTTTCTCAAACCCTCAACACAAACTCTTCTGAGGTTTAAGTTCGAAGGGGCGAGAGAGAAGGTTCTACATAAGTACTTTACATATATATATATTAAAAAAAATTGTAACCGAAACTGCAATTTAATGTCCTGTTTTCATCGCATCAATTTATCTCCGAGGAACAGTAAATGTCAGTGAAGTATATTATATTATATTAAGTTTCGTTTGAATTTATGATTTTAAAAAGTATAATTTAAAAATTGCCATTTGAAAATGTAATTTTTAAAAATACCGTTAAACGTTTGACAAAATCGGTGTAAGAGTATTATCTTGTCTATGATTTGAAAACACAATATTTTAAAAACGTAATATCAAACGATTAATATTATATAAATTAGTTTAAAATCGTACTTTTTTATATGAAATCGTAATCTACAACGCACCTAAAACAAATGTAAAAAATGATTGTTTTTTTACCTTCACTTTTTTAAAAGACGTGTTAATATTAACGCATTAACATTAGAGGTATAAAGATCCCTTACTATTTTTTTTAAAATGTTTTAAATTATGTGAATTCTTTCTTTTTTTGTATTTAACGGCATAAAAAATAATATCTATTAAAAATATAACATGTTACAACTTATAAATAGGAATTGAGTATGTTTTTACTAAGTTCTTGCGATTTATGTCTTAAAAAAAAAATTTTGATCTAAAAACTATCTTTTACTTTATTGAAAAAGAAGTGTCAATTCAAAAGTAAAGAATAAAAATATTTAAAAAGAACTTTTATTTTTACTACCTCTGACGTTGAAAACATGCCGCCTTTTGTCTATTTTAAAGTTTTTTTAAAAATTGAGTTGGAAGAACTTTTTTCGACCTAATCTATAAAAATAATATGTGTCATTTTACATGTGAAAATCACATATTTTTTTTAATTAAAATGACAAAATTAGAAAAAATTTTATAAACAAGTCATGTTCTTTTTTTAACTTTGTCCTTACAATTAAAAAAAATTATATGATTCTCATATGCAAAATGACACATATTATTTTTATAGATTAGGTTGAAAGAAGTTCTTCCAACTCAGTTTGAAGAAAAAATATGTCTGTAGTATTTTTTACATGGATAAAAATTTAAAAAAAAAAAAGAAAAAAAAAAATCTCCGATTTCAAACAAAAAAAAAAAATTGTAGTGAATCCATCCGACATAACATACGTACACCTCCTAAATATACTAATTTTAAATCTTAACCATAAAATTATCTGCTCTACGACCCTTGTCCCTTGTCTGAGTGTTAACAATTCGCTGCAAACATAAGTCCACCAATATCCACATTCCACCAATATCCACATTCCAAGGAGAGCAATGCTAAACATAGCCTACTGTTTTACTTCTAATAGAAATTCAAACTTTGTTACAAACCAATCAAACGAATCTCACTCCCTTTCATTGGTTTCCAACTGCCTCTCTTTCTCAAACAATTACCAGAAATGGAAAGAACCCATAACAAAGCAGCAAAAACAATGCTTCCCAGAATACAAAAAGAACATAAAATCTCCCTCCCCTTCATCTTGCCTGGTTTTTTTGTCCCTGTAATCCAGGTAAGTCTGTAAATGCTCGACCCCTCCATGGTTGATTAGCGATGGTTTAGCCTAACCCCCATCACACGCAACACAAATTAAACCAAACAAACCATTCTGTTTTCTGGGCGTACAGGAAAACTTCGTCTTTTTCTCCTTTCTTTATCAGCCTCCCCTGTTTTCCTGTACGCCGAACTGCGTGCAAATCTCTCCCAATTTCTTTCTCCTTAGCCATGCACGCCAATACCCATAATTTCCTTTTCATTATTTGTCTATCTTTCCTCTTGAATTCCCTCCATGTACGGAGTGGGGAGACAGAGTCATTGGTCTTGACCTCTGGCAGTGGCGGCACCGACGTAGATGGGAGGAAATGGGAACCAGATTCTAAGTACCTTGACGCAAAAAATTCAGTCACCTCCACAGCCGCATTCCAAGACCCATCACTTTCCTCTGCAATTCCATACATGACAGCAAGAATTTTCCCATCGGAGGCGTCGTACAAGTTCCCAGTGAAGTCAAACAAGCGTTATTGGCTTAGGCTCCATTTTTACCCATCTGCCTACAGCAATTTCAACCCTGCAGACTCCTATTTCTCAGTTACCGCGAATTCTCTCACGCTCTTGAAGAATTTCAGCGCTTCAATTACCTGTCAGGCACTTTCACAAGCATATCTTGTGCGGGAATATTCCCTCGCGCCGTTGGATTCGGAGACTCTGACTGTCGTCTTCAAGCCTTCGAATAAACATGCCGGGGCTTTTGCGTTTGTGAATGGGATCGAGGTGATTCGAATGCCGGAGTTGTTTGACGCTGCAACGGTGGTGGGGTCGCCGGACCAATTTGAAGTCAAGAGCTTGACGACGGAGACAATGTATAGATTGAATGTCGGCGGGCAGTACATTTCTCCCACCAACGACTCCGGTCTTTCCCGGGCTTGGTACGACGACTTGCCGTATGTAACCGGCGCTGCATTGGGGATGACCAATTCTGCTAGCCCAAAACTTAAAATCGATTACGAAGGTATTATGAAATCATCATTATTGATCTATCTAAAAAAACAAAAAAAATTAAGCAGATATAAAAGGTTAAATTTAGGAAAAAATATAAAATTAATTCACATAGTTTATCTTGATTTATAATTAACTTACTGATGTATCAAAGTGAACTTAGAGATTCCTGAAGAAACAATTTACTGCCCACAATTAAATTATCTCTATTAACTTAATAGATTTCGTTAGTGTGACACGTGAGAGTCGATAAAATTGTGATATTTCTGTCTTATTTAAGAGTAAATGTCACACTAATAAAATATATTAAGTCAGTGGACTAGATTTTACCATATGGATTGATTTTACATTTTTTCCTTAAATTTAACACTTCTCTTCATATGAATTCACAAAAAAAGTTTAAATTTAAGACTTTTGCTCTGATATCATATTAAATTATAATTTATCTCAAAAGTTTAAGCCAGTAATAATGGATAAATTAAATCATTAATCAATATTTTTAACAGATACGCCAAAATACGTGGCTCCTGAAGAGGTCTATCGATCGAGCAGATCGATGGGCCTAATCAAGAGTATCACACAGAGTTTCAACCTCACATGGGAGTTCCAGGTTGATCCAAAGTTTATGTATCTTGTAAGGTTACATTTCTGCGAGTATTACTATACCAGAACAAATCAGCTGGTGTTCTCTATCTTCATCAACAATCAAACAGCAGAGTCTACTGCAGATGTGATTGCATGGAGTGGGGGAAAAGCAGTGCCAACATACAGAGATTACGTGACATATGTGAAAGATGGGTGGGGAGATCAGGCACCTTCGCTTGTGTTGGCTATGCATCCCACAGACGAAACTAAGCCTGAGTTCTTAGATGCATTACTCAATGGACTGGAAATATTCAAGCTCGGTGACTCGACTGGAAACTTGGCAGGTCCCAATCCTCAGCCTTCGGCTATGCTTATCAAGGCTGAGCAGGAGACAAAGACTTTTGAAAAATCAGATGACACAAGCGTGAAGGTGATTGGTGGAGCTGCTGGAGGAGCTGCAGCCTTTGGCATTGTGGCTGCAATTGGTGCTGTTGTACTCTACAATCGAAAGAGACGAATCCCTGGATCAGAATCACAAACTTCCAGCTGGCTACCAATCTATGGAAACTCCCAAACGACTGGCACCAAATCAACCATCTCAGGGAAGAGTACTGCTAGCAGCGGCCTCTCGGCAGCAGCTCAGGGACTGTGCCGCCACTTCTCATTGACGGAGATAAAACAAGCTACAAAGAGCTTTGATGAGTCGAATGTCATTGGGGTTGGAGGCTTCGGAAAGGTTTACAAGGGAGTCATTGATGCAGGGATGAAAGTGGCAATCAAGAGATCAAACCCATCTTCAGAGCAAGGAGTTAACGAGTTCCAGACAGAAATTGAGATGCTTTCTAAGTTGAGACACAAGCATTTGGTGTCTCTGATAGGTTTCTGTGAGGAAGATAATGAGATGTGCTTGGTTTATGACTACATGGCGCGTGGGACTCTGAGGGAGCATGTCTACAAGTGTAAACAGCCTCTCTCATGGAAGCAAAGGTTGGAGATTTGCATTGGAGCTGCAAGGGGACTTCACTACCTTCACACAGGTACTTTTAAATCACCACTTATTTTAAAGGTTTAAGTTTATATGAATAAATAAATTTGATCGTTTAATTTATATTCTAACATGGATAGAAATTAGCTACAAACCAATTTAATAAAATGACATGTGTCCCTTAGCATGTGAAAAACACATGTTTTTTTTAATAGCATGTACTTCTAACATGCTTTTTTTTAATAGCATTAATAAGAAACATGTGTTTCTCACATGCTAAGGGACACATGTCATTTTATCAGACTGGTTTGTAGTTAATTGCTACAAACCAGTTTGTAGCTAATTTCTGTCCTTCTAACATATACCTCTATTCTGATATCATATTAAATCACAACTTATTCTAAAAGCTTAAGCTTATAAGAATGAATTTAATCATTTAATTTATATTTTAACAGGTGCACGGTACACCATCATTCATAGAGATGTTAAAACAACAAACATTCTTCTAGATGAGAATTGGGTTGCCAAGGTTTCAGATTTTGGACTCTCCAAAACAGGTCCAAACATGAACAATGGCCACGTTAGTACAGTGGTGAAGGGTAGCTTTGGTTACCTGGATCCTGAATATTTCAGGAGGCAACAGTTGACTGAGAAATCCGACATCTACTCTTTTGGGGTTGTCCTTTTCGAGGTCTTGACTGCAAGGGCTGCTCTCAATCCTAGCCTTCCAAAGGAGCAGGTTAGTCTTGCAGATTGGTCTCTGCACTGCAAAAGAAAAGGAACTCTCGATGATATCATTGATCCTCATATAAAGGGAAAGATCAATCCAGAATGCTTGAAGAAGTTTGCAGATACAGCTGAAAAGTGCTTGGCAGATGCTGGATTTGAACGCCCTTCAATGGGTGATGTGCTGTGGAATCTTGAGTTTGCTCTCCAATTGCAGGAAAGTGTGGATAGTTCAAGCCATTCTTCGCGAGGCGGCGGGGAAAGTGATGACACTTCTGACATGGCAATGCATTATAGGAACCTAAACATTGGAAGTGAGCATGAAGTAAGTGATGAATCCACCGAAACCAGTGCAATCTTCTCGCAGATAGCCAATCCTAAAGGGCGATAAGAAGGATGTTGTTGTTGATGATTGCTGCACGCGCCACCAGGAAGGGCTTAAAATGACAATGGAAGCCATGGAGGACCAGCTTTTGGGGTTTACTTCAGAGGGTGATGCTTTATTGTATGAAATATGTGTTGGGTTTGTTTTGTTTTGTTTTTCCCCTTTTAGTATTAAATGTTGATCAGGCTATAAAGAAAAAAGTATAGCTCACCCCGCCCTGTGTTTTATGTGATGAATCCAAAACTATGTACATTTAGCCTTTCTTCTGATATAACTATACGAATGCTATGAATATAGAGAGACATAGAGTGAATCATTTTTTCAGAATCTTCATTTTTCACTTCGTTCATGGTTGTGGTGTTGGACCATCAGCACAGCAACATAAGCAAAATTTGAGGGTTTCCTGTAATATTTTACTTTATTCTTAATCACTAGTTAAAAGAAGAATGCTGATCACAAATCAAATATGTCAGAAGATGATTTCATACCACAATTGGTATTGATTTTCGTTTATGATAAATTAGTAGTATTGATTTCATACCATTTTATCCTTTGAAAAATAAAAGGTGGATATTGCCACCATTAAAAAAAAAAATAGTAAAATTTTCTCCCAATCTTGCAATCTCTACAATTTATTTTGCACAAGATATTTCCAGTGATTTTTTCATTGAATGCAAGCCAAACTCAAAATTACAAGGAATTTGAACAACATAAAATTTTATTAAGATCCCCAAAACTTCTTATGGTACTCTACAATGTAGAATTTTTTTAAATCTTAGCCATTGTTTTTAACTTGAATGGTTTAGATTTTGTCACATCAAGCTTTATCGCTTTTAAAATATACTAAATTCGTGGCAAATATTAAGAATGTTGAGTTAAAGGTATCTTTGAGTTTACGATTTCAAAAAGTAATTTAAAAATGTGTGATATGAAAACGTGATTTTTAAAAACGCAGTTAAACTGCGTTTTCAAATTGTAGGTAAGGAGTGCATTTTTAAAAACACACAATTTTAAAAACTAAACTGCGATTTTACTAAACACTAAACTGCTTTTTTAAAAATCGCATTTTAAATTATCATTTTAAATCGCACTTTTTGAAATGGCAAACTCAAAAGGACCCTTAATAAATGTAATAAATGATAATGTGACAAAATCTAAATATTTAATTTGAAAACCATGGTCAAGACTCAAAATTTTAAACAATCTAGAAGGTAGAACAACCTAATAACTCTAGGGACGAGTTTTCCTCCAACTCAATTTGAAGGAAAACTTTGTCCTAACTCTAGAGATTTTGGAAATAAAATCAAGAGCTAATTAAGGTAAAATTTCAAAAACCATTTGAACTATGCTTTATATGTTCCTGTATGTAGCAATTATCACAACTAGATTTATTCAATATATATTTTTATCATTGCATTTTCTATAATAATATTTTAGTTGTATCAAGCCACTAATGTGTGAAATTCTATTTAAATTCCATTTTTCCTTTACTGCTAGGGGAGGATGGAGATTTTGTTTATTTGTCATATTTATCACCATTTATTACCGGACAAGTAAGAGATAAGGTAAATAACGAAATCATATAAATGGTGATATGGAAAAATCTTCACTATTTAATTTAAATAATTATGGAATAATCTAAGAATTTTAGAAAATCTTGATTTATTTGGAAAAGTCTACTTATAAAATGTCAGACAACACATTACCATCTTGCAGAGAATTATTCCCGATAACCAGGCATGAAATTTCTCTCGATTTCTGGGATTCTTCTACTTATTCTGTTCATCACCACTGGTAAGCTTTCATCGTCTGCTATTTTCTTTTTTTCTTTTTTTCATTTGTTAACTATTACCAAGCTTGATGAAATGGAAGTTTTAAATTTCAGCTTTTTCATGTTATATGTATTTATATCATGAATGTATATTCTTTTTCTAATCTTTTGCCAATAATATGTAGGTTAATTATGATAGAAATTATAAAATTCACTCTAAAATAGATTATCTTCACTCTAAAATAGATTATCTTCAGTAAAATTTAATTACAAAAAATTTTACAAAAAAAATCTTTTACAAAGTGACGTGGCATAATATGATTGGATTTCTTAACATTTATATTCATCTCATTTTATATCATATTGTGCCACATCACTTTGTAACAGCTTTTTCCGTAAAATTTTTTATAAGCTAGCCTTCATCTATTCCTTATGCGCCTTTGCATGAGCTAATGTTTCAAGGCCCTCCTTCGAAAATATGCACCAGTTGGCTTATGTCTAGTAATAAAGCCAAGGGTTCGGTTGGCTTCAATTTAGACAGATAATGTGAGAGGCTTTATATAGGACCGCATTTGCTCAAATAAATTTTAAACTGCTCGACCCTCTACGCAGACATGTGCGTTGCATACAAGGTCTCTCACATTACTGCCCAAATTATTAACAATTCAAACAAATAATTGATGTCGATCTCAATCCGAAAATGACCCCTAAAGTCATGACTATTAGAAAGATAAATTCTATTGCGTTGTTGGTTTCAGGAAATATGGTGATGATGGCTGATGCAAAGACTTGCAATATGGTTTATCATGTTCCGAAGAATGCCTGTGACAACAGACAGTGCGTTATTGATTGTAGGGGTTCATTTGGGGATGCTTCTTCTGGACGTTGCGGTGGCCGAAATAAACCAGATGATATTTGCATTTGCACTTATCCCTGCTAATTTATTTCTCTCTATCTCTAAACGGTCAATTTTCAATCATTTTTGGGCTACCTCTGTAATAAAGGCAAAAATAAATAAAATAAAAGGCTTTGCTTTAGACATATCAATCCAGGGAACAATAATTAGTTTATAATATGCAGGTACATGGCTGAGAATGATTGTAGTGTATCTTTAACCACTTCCGTCTGTGCACCCGTTTGCGGGTGGTAAGAAGAGCTAAAATTAAACTGAGTGCCTTGTAAACGAAAAATTTCCTTCTAAAAATTGCTTGTAAAATTAGGATATCTATCACAAACAATTGATGTGAGTATTCCATGGAGCTTGAAAATATGATAGAAAAAATTTGAGCCACAATCGTTGCAGAATATGAATGCTCGAGCACAATTAAGTGGGCATATTTAGAAAATCTGTTCCATCACGACAAAAATAACTGATTTACCTTGAGAATTAGGTATCCCAATGATGAAATTCATAGAAATGTAGGGTCATATGTTAGTGGGGATGGGCAATGGATGTAGTAGCCTAGCCCTAACGAGTTGGGTTAAATCAGCCTTATTACGATGGCATGTGTCACACTACTTCAGAGAGCGTCTTTATTTAAGAACAAGACCCTTGCAATGAAAAACGGAGTTCCAAAGGAACATTTTATGAAACCCTTTATGAGATCTGCTGTGAAATATTTACGAGTTGGGTTAAATCAGCCTTATTACAATGGCATGTGTCACACTACTTCAAAGAGGTCTTTATTTAAGAACAAGACCCTTGCAATGAAAAACGGAGTTCCAAGGAACATTTTATGAAATCTGCTGTGAAATATTTATGAGTTGGGTTAAATCAGCCTTATTACGATGGCATGTGTCACACTACTTCAGAGAAGTCTTTATTTAAGAACAAGACCCTTGCAATGAAAAACGAGTTCCAGGGAACATTTTATGAAAACCCTTTATGAGATCTGCTGTGAAAATATTGAAAAAAAAAAAAAAAAAGTATTATGCAATAGAGTGAAACAAAGGCACAGTCCTACCATTGAATGTCAAATGCCTAAAAAAATTGAAGTACAATACTCTGGTGATTTATTGAATTGTTTTGTGCTATCTCATAGACCAACAACCGGAGCTTCAATGACTCCGATGAGAACACTAAAAAAAAGATCTGAACGTAAAGCACGCGATTTAAGTAAACGACATAGGAATATGTATTTTTTTTTTTAAGTAATTAAATTAGACACGTGTCGTTATATAATTAGATTTGATGAGACATACTAACATAATCCATCAAGATTTTGAACAAAATTTGATAATAATAACTTATTTGTTATTTTTGTAACCATAATGACTGATTTTGAGTTTTTTTCCTACATTTTATTGGAGTTTATAAAACTTTTGCAAAAGTTGTTAAATGATTCTCTACAGCAATCACTCCGGTAATGAAAATAAGTAAAGATCTATATAGCATTCCAGAAATGGCACAAATTTGAAACGTGTTTTTCTTCTTTTTTTTTTATTTTTTGTGGATTATGAGACCTTAATCCTCCATAAAGATCTGGAAAGAATAAGAAATGTCCCTAACAGGACCTTAATGCTCAATCATAATCTAACAATAATTACAAAATGCATACTCTCAAATGATGAGCAGTTTTAGCCATCACACTGATTAGACAGCTCAAACATGCATCAACAAAAGATGGGTAGATAAGTATTTGTCTGGTATATTTTCTGTATACTTGAGTGCGCCTTTGATTTTTAATGACATCGTTTACTTATTAAAATAAATAATAATTTCCAGCACATATTCTAAAGGATAATATATTCACCTAAAATCTGCATGTTATCCTTCCCATAATGTATTTATGTGAACTGCGTAACCATCGATAAGCACAACATGAAAGAATTACCACTTAGGATCACTAGCAATGTTGAATTCTTTGTTTATGAAAATGTATTTATATCTCCTGCTTAATCAACCATTTTGGAGGACCTGAACATGTTAATATTGTTACTTAACAGCAAAGTAAACAAGGCTATATTTGCTAAACACTCCAAAAACACTTCTCTTCTAAAAAAAAAAAAAAACATACACACACACACTCTTAAAAAAATAGTACTCAAAAACAACAAATACTCTTTTTTATGAATCAAAAAACCAAGAAAACTTCCCACACCTTTTTAGAGAAATATTTTGAAAAAACGCTCTTAACACGCTTTTCAAAAAGTATACCAAACAAATTTCTTCTGTAGATCTCACAAACACTTTTCAAATGTGGATCTCACTGAAAATACTTCACAAAAAAAACTTTCTAAACTCTTTTCAAATCAAAACATAAAAAATCATTTTCAAAACACTTACCAAACATAACCTTCATGTTTTTGCAATTGATGTGGGGTTGGTTTGATAACATTTTTTTATGTATTTTTTGTGTTTTAGTTAAAAAAAGTGTTTTGGTGTGACATACAAGCAAAAGTAGTTTTGAATTTTTTGTGAGTGTTTTATGTTTAAAGTGGTTTGTTAATGTTTTTACATTTTTGGTGGAAAGAAAAAAGAAATGAGATAAGGTATTAGCAAAGTCCATGTTCACTGCGACACTTGAAAGTCGCAAAGACAAGCCCAAGATGGGCACGATAACCACCGAAGGTTTTTATTAAACTTATCCCAAAAAGCACAATTTTTTTTCTTAATAAAAAGCATTTAAGAGAAACTATTCCAGTGCACAGGAAAGGTTCATCAACTAAAACAGAACAAAATGAAGAGGAAAAATCTAAACCAATATTCCAAAGGCCTTAATATCTGATTCTACAATGGGACAAGGACTAGAATGATAGATGGACATCCAAGAACTTCACTTAAGGGGAATGAACCTGGAGGAGTGGGTTGCACCAATACCAGGCCTACCGTGCTTGACAGGCTTGTAACTGATTGAGAATTCAGCAAGATAATGGCTAATCATTTCAGGTTTGATCTCAACCTGATTGAAGGTCTTGCCATTGTAAACTCCAATTATGCTGCCAATCATCTCAGGTACAATAATCATATTTCTAAGGTGGGTTCTCACCGGCTCAGGCTTCTCGCCAGGTGGCGCCTCCCTTTTCTGTTCCAAGGGAATGAAAAAAGAATCACTGCTAGTGTACACTCACAAATATAAGAAATATTGAAACAGAATTACTAATGTGCTTGTACCATACTAATCAATTAATCATGAAAACTACGAATAATTCGGGAGCCATGTGAGAACATATAGCTTTACAAGAAAAATTAGTATAAAATTTGATGCGCTCCAGCACCAGTAGCAGTTGAGAACTTGACATTGTACAATCCATGCGTGCAATTGTTCAAATTGTATATGAATTGAGAGGTTAAAACTACCATGGAAGAAGTATGAACCACACAGCACACTAACATTGTAAGCAAGACATCAAAAAAGTTACAACAAAACAACCTAGTTAGAAATCCTATTTTGTTACAAACATTAATCGATACTCACCTAAACCACGGGAGTGGAATGATACACTTTTCACTGAAGAAGTTTTACTTTTCAAGCAAGAAAAGCATGCTTTCTTTCATTATCCATCACATGATAACAGAATACAGCCAGGTGTGCTCTTTGGTCAGAATTACATGCAGCAACAGAAATTATGAATGCTAAATATTGGATGAGAAAAGTCATTTTCTCATAATTCTGTATTTACATTCAGATACTAGTGAATACATTAAAGTAAACAAATACTAGTGAATACATTAAAGTAAATAAATTAAAGCGTTTAGTTACCATTGCATATTTACTTCTCCATTAAAGTCCCTTATTCTAAACAATAATACTACTGGATCATCAAACCCACTATTAGAGTCCAATAAAGAAAAGGAAAAAGTAGAGGCTAAAACCCAGCAACAAGCTTTCCCTTGGCTCACTACATAACCAATAGAATTCCAAGTTCCAACCCACACAATAAGTTTCCATTATCATTCTTAAAAAAAAACCATCTAACCAAAAAACTACCTCAAAATTCTAAATGAATAAACAAATTGCCTCATAAAGTCATCAAGCACAGAGAAATAAAATGGAAAAAAAAAAGTGTGATAGATCTTACAGCTTTGCGCAATTTCTTGATCAGAGCCATCGGCTTTCGCTTCAAACCCCTTTGGAACCTGCAAATTGCATCGCCGCGATCAGAACTCAAAATCCCACCTTCCATTTCTCTCCAATGCCACATACATCCATAAACACACACATATACATGCTATTGCATACATATATACGATATATATTTACCTTCTGCGGGCTCTGGCAGGGAAGAGCTTGACGAGGTCGTCGGTGGACATGTCGAGAAGCGCATCCAAATCGACGCCTCTGAAGCTGAACTTCTTGAACGTCCTCTTCTTCGGCAGCCCTGCCGCCGCCACCTCAGCCTCCGCGTCCGCCTGAAACACCAACCCCTCAAAAGCATAATTCAATAAACAGAGAAAACCACACAGAGAACTCTCCCTTTGGTCGCCGAGAAAACAAGGAAAAGAAACTAGAGGAAAGGGGAACGAATCGTAACAAAATCTTGGATCCAAGTCTACTCACTCACCATGTTCTCGATTGCGAAACCAAAGAGAAAACCCTAATTCGCGGAGAGATTCGGCTGCTGGCGAATGTGGCTGATGCAGCACAGGGTTTGGGATTTAGGGTTTTGATGAAGGCGTCATTTTTTTATTTATTTTTTAAGTTTTTTTTTTTAGGGTATTTTTTAGATAAATCTCCGAATCCCCAATTTTTTTTTTTTTTTTTATCATTTTTAACTACATAAATTTTTCGAAAAGTTGAAATAGATCATTCCATTAGTTTTCCATCCAAAATTCTGCCCTCCGTTAGAATCACGTCAACATTTTTGCACATCACAATAAATAATAATTTTATTTAAAAAAAAATCAAATACTTAAAAATTAAAACCAAAAAAATAAACAATAACCCAACGACGGCCACCTCTATGGGTGATTTGAGGCATGGACCCGAATCCTCTCCATTTTCTTTAAAATTGAGAATTTTTTTTTTTTTTCGATTGGAGGTGCCTTGCAAGTCACTCCAACAATCATGGGATGGCTACCAGTAAGGGTGGTAATTTTTAACACGAACACGACACAAAAATAACGGGTTTGAATTTATGGTTATCAGGTTCGGGTCATAAACGGTCGTTTATGACCCGTTTAGTTATTGGGTCAGACGGGTCAACTCGACGAGTTGCCAGGTTGACCTGCTTACTCCTTTTTTTTGTTTTTTTTTTTTTTAAACGCCTAAACTAAAAACCTAAAAGCAAAAAACCTAACCTAATGGCTAATTAGCTAATCCCTTACCCTGTTAACCCGCAGCTGCACCTCCCCCTTCCCCCCTCAACTCTCAGCTCTCTCTCTCTCTCTCCGTCGATCGTCCCCGACACCAACGATATCTCCCTCTCCGTCTCTCTCGGTCTCACCATCATCGATTGTCCCTAACGACCAACCCCTCACACTGGAACGGCAGTATCTCCCTCTCCCTCTCTCTCGGTCTCACCGTTATCGATCGTCCCTAACGGCCAACCCCTCGCATTGGAACGGCGGTATCTCCCTCTCCCTCTCTCTCAGTCTCACCGTCATCGATCATCCCCAACAGCCAACCCCTCGCACTGGAACGACGGTATCTCCCTCTCTCTCTCTCTTGGTCTCGCCATCATCGATTGTCCCCAAGGACCCCAACCCCCTCGCAGTGGTACGGCAAAACCCTACCTCCAGCAGCACCTTCATGATTCATTTACATTATCCATTAATCGCTGCTTCCATGATCCATCTCCATTCTCCGGGTTGAATTTACTCGACCCGACGACTCGACTCGCCAACTAAACGAGTTGAAGAGTCGTGTCCTGTTAACCAGTTAAAATCGCAAGTCGTGTCAATCCGTTTATTAAACAGGTCATGTTCGAATTTAACAGGTCGGCGGGTCAAGCGAGTCGATCTGAACTCGACACGCCAACCTATTTTGCCAACCCTAGCCGCCAGCCACCCCAACGACTTAGAGGCAACAACTTGGGGGTGCCTTGCAGCCACCTTCATGGGGGATTGGGAATGGCAGCGGCAGCCCCACCACTAACCACCCATGGGGTGCCCAGCTGTAACGCCTCAAGAATTTAATTAACTTGTAATTAAATTCATAGTTTGCCTCCCAATCTTAACTGTTCAAATTAAGACTTAGAGATACTTTCATTCTCTTAGTAAAGAGAATGTTTGTAAAACACCAGTTTGAGGATTACCGTATACACATGATTAAACCATTGAAACAAGGTTAACTCAGAGTAAATTATCCGTAGGGTGTCTAAATCAATTAACTAGTAACTAACTGAATTTCCTACTTAATCATTTATCAGAGTAAACAGCGGAATAGTGATCTAAATACATAAGTAGTAAACAATTCTATCATCGATAAATAAGGCACAAAGCTTTACATCTAGGAGATCAAACCTGAGTATATTAACTGCTGTCACGATACCAAAATCCCGGTGAGACTCCCAATCGATCAAATCTCTGAGGGTTTTTAAAATACCGAGGTATTTCACGGGGAGAGAAGGAAGTAACTAAGTAAGTCGGCTAACTTAGTAAGCACGTTAATTAAAAAGGATGTGATGTATAAAAATTACTGTAAAAAAGGTGGTTACAAATTAAACATGATATGTTTACAAATGACAGGTCCAATTCCCGTTATTATGTCTTGGAAAAATGATGTTTGGTTTTCAAAGAGAATGACATGGCCGTTCTACCGTATATACCGATATACCATAACCTTACTATATATACAGATATTATTCATTTATTGCAAAAATATGAATATTTATATAAGCAAATAACGTCATGTCATCAAAATGGTAAACTTGATCATAAAGAGGAACATGCTCAGTCAACTAACATATTGCACTCTTAAAATTACAATTTCATTACTCAGTTATTGTACTTAGCTTAACTGCTCATCCAATGCTTCCGACATCTCGTATCCCCTCATTAATTGTAAAATAACCCAAAAATATGCTAAGAACGCAATCACTTGCTAAATGTATGGTATGTGTGATTTTTATCTTAAAAACCCTAATTTGTACATATCTGAACACCATTGAACGTTTGACACAATTATCGAATATTTGTTCCTTGAAGATCAAACATTTGATCAAGAATAGTGAAACATTTGATGTAGGTCCATAATGCATAAATGCTTAAAAGCTCTTACCAAACATATACTTGACTATCCCTAGATTTAAAACTGTGTCAAGAAACATGTACTTTCAGGAAATATGTATTTTTAAGAGGTAAAACACAAGATCATTCATTCTATCAAAACCTTTTGAAGAATTAACACAAAAGCCTTTAAATCCTTATAAACATATTTTGAAAACAAAACATGGTTACATCTTATATATAATAATAAAAGGTAACATAAGTAGAAGTAGAGATTCGAAGTTTACATTTGGAGAAGATGACATTCTTCAAATGCAAAACCTCCCTAAAAAATCCGCCTCTAAGCCTTTGAACAATGTTTTCTGAAAGTTTTGGTCGAACAAAGATGAGTTTGTATAAGAATAGGGTATAATTTATAGGGAAATGGGGCGAGTTGCTGGTCCCCTACAAAAAATGCATTTTGGGACATGATCGAACGTCTGTTGTACGTTATCGAACGTTTGATCAATTTTTATCCAAAAAATCTAGGGTTTCTCATCGAATGTTTGATAAAAGCACCGAACGTTCCATAAAAGCATCGAATGTTTTATAAAAGTATCAAACGTTTGATGTACCGTACTGACACCTGTTCTGTGTATGCACAGGCTTGCAGATAACGCGACTATATTGTTCATTGAACGTTTGATCGTTGTCTTTTTCTCAAAATTTTATTTTAATAGAAAAATTACACTTTACCCCCTCAATGTTTGAAGGGATTTTCAATTTCGCCTCCAATGTTAAAAAATTTGCAATGTACCCCCAATCCTTACCTAAAAGGTATATAAAAAATGAGAATGTATCGTAAATAGTGCATTTATTTGATAATATAATTTTACCTTTTGACCCTTTATCTTTCTTCTTCATTGTTAAGTCAGGTAGGATTATTTTTGTCTTTCACAATTTCTTATAATTACAATTAGATAAACATGGGCTCAGTTATATTTACAACTACCTTCAAAAACTACAAACATAATCAAACGGTTTTATTTATCAACATTTGTTTGACATGATTAAATTAAGATTAGATGAAACCTGGTGAAACGTCAACAGTGTAACGTGAGTTGAATTTTTTTCTCCACCGAGAGTTCAATTTTCATCTCCACTAACTACAAATATTTTAAAGAGCAAATAACAATTTCTTTACTTTGTTTTGAATTGCAACCTCAGGTTTGATTCATCTTCTTTAACCATCATTTTTTTTCACCATTTTCTCAAATCTGTCTCGCTTTGTGATATGATTTCATGTTTAGCCAAGTTAAATTCTCTTCATTAATTTTTTTTTTTAATTAATTTTTATGCTTAGAAATGTATATGTAATTGCAAGAATTTTCTTGAGTGTAATAGACTTCTTTTCTATGTGACAATTCCTTCGCTCACCTCTACACCTTCGTCAGGTCTAAGATTGAAGGTGTTAATGTTTGATCCTTCTCTCGTAGTCTCCTTTTCAATTTGAGCCTTAGGCTCTATTTGGTTCTTGAGAAGATTGAGAATCTAAATTTTAATTTCTTTTTTATTCTATTGAAGACATATGTGAAATTTTATATGACTTCTATGAGAAAAGCAAGGAATCTGTATGTGAAGAAATATAATTTACATTGTTTTTTTTTTTTTATTGGTCTTTGTCATTTTTGAAGGTGGGTCTCGTCTCTTCCTACAAATGTAAACATTATGAATGTCCATCTACAATGATTATGATTTTCTTGAACGTTTTGTTGTATTCGAGACTCAAGAGTTTTAGAGGATGGCGAGGAAGAGAAGAAGAAGAAGAATGTGGTGAACTCAATAAGAGATTCCGGCCATGGGTTGTAATAAAGTAAAATCTCTACATTTTTCTTTGATAGTTTTGTTATATCTACTAATTATAAATTACAAAAATAATGTTAGATTGGTAGGATTTGAAATGGTTGTTGATTTTGGTGGGTATGTTGTTTAGACCCATTTCGATTGATTTCAATTTTTTTTTAGAAAAAAAAAATTTTTGTTTTTTGTATGTCATTGTGTCACTCAAATTTATTTCAAAAATTGAAGTTAACAATTGCAAAGTTACAAGGCAACATATAGTACACATCACAATTGGAAATAGAAAAATACCTCACTTCTACTTTCACGCTTTTAAGTGCACATTTTTTTACTTAAACTAAAAAGTATTATTTGATTTAAAATTCAACAGTGATCTATTTATAATATAATAATCAGTATTAGTATATCATATTTTATCAATTTATAGTTTAACTTTATTCGTTTAGAAAATTCAATATATACTTGTTCAATAATGTAGATATTATATATATATATAATGTTTCAATTATAATATTAATAATTATAGTGAGATATAATAAAGAGAACCAAGCACGTGCATTGCATGTGCTCTCCAACTAGTGTTTGTAAAAAATTTCAATTCAACCATTCTATTAGCTTTTGCCATCTGAATTGTCGGAAACTAGATTTTTTATTGTTCACCCTTTTTAAAAAAAATAAAAATAAATGATATTTTGGAAAATAAAGAATTTAGTTGAGGGTAATTTGGAAATGCAAATAATAAAAATTACAATTTCTGTCAGATGGAGACCAATGGCTAACAGATGGATTGAATTGAAATTTTTTTACAACTTCGATGGGGGACATTGCAAATTTTTAAACATTAGAGGCGATATTCAAAAATAGCTCAAACATTGAGGGGGTAGTGTAATTTTCCCTATTTTAATGCTTTTTACAAGAAGAGTAGGTATTTTAAATAAAATCTTTTGTCAAATAATTTGATAAATTCTTTTAAATATTTTGGGGCATTACACCAATAGTGGGTTGTTTTTTTTTTTTTAAATAAAATTATTAAAAATTTATCATTTTAATGTGATGTTGCAAAAATGCTAACGTAACTCTAACGGACGATACAATTTTGTAAAGAAAAGCAACGGAATAATCTTTTCACTTTTTTTGAAAAACCTATGCAGTTAAAATTGAAAAAAAAGAAAAGAAAAGAAAGTTAAGGTGTTTTTTGTTTTGGCGTGTTGACTTAGAAATACCATTTTTTTTTAATGTTTATTCTCCTTTTATGCATAATAAAAAATAATAATGTTTCAAAACCTGGAATAGTGTTAAATTATTTGGACAACAAAATATACATAATAAAAAAATTAATTTATAAAAAACTGGTATAGCGTAAATTATTTGGACAACAAAATTACAAGAAGATTGATTTGAAAAACAAATAGAGTAACACTACTCTTTACATCAATTTGAAAAGAAGCCACTTAAAATGCGTTATATCATTTGGTGTGAAACATGTGTGATAAATAAGTAATGCTCAGTACCATCACTTTTTTCCAGAATTCATCTAGAAAATGTGATGTGGGATGGCAATTAGGT
Organism: Betula pendula; assembly: GCA_900184695.1. NCBI lineage: Eukaryota > Viridiplantae > Streptophyta > Magnoliopsida > Fagales > Betulaceae > Betula > Betula pendula. The sequence goes on from FXXK01002066.1 coordinate 26,198, forward strand.
AATATAAAGGAGTAAATGCGGATAGCAAAATTACCTAATCGCCATCCCACATCACTTTTTTCCAGATGAATTTCGAAAAAAAGTGATGGTAATGAGCATTACTCATGAAAAATAGGTGTGAAAGTAACACTATTCAAACAAATTTATAGTTCATATTAATGCTACTCTTCACCACATTTTATGATTGTTTTAAATGACTTTTCATATCAACCACTTCAAAATAAAATAAAAAAATCATTTAAAACACGTCACGTCACGTCAGTCGATGTAAAATATTTGTAATACATGGGTGTGTATACTAACATTACTCTTTGAGATATAACTGTCATTTGCGGTTGGGAATTACTATTCCTCCCATGTAAACATCGCAGCAACCCTATTGCATTGTCGCATATGCTGAAGTCACAATATTTTAAATGATCTTTTTTTTCTAATGGAATTATCACACATAAGATCTTAAACCACAAATGGTGTAAACTATTATTTATTGTTAGTAATGGAATTGAGCATTCTATTTAATAAGATTATAACATATCAATCAGGAATATCTATCTTGATCATGTGTAGTTGAGACTTCTGATTGATATCTTGATGTTCTAATAATGCACTAAGCTTATAACTACTATCAATATTAATAACTTGAACTTATGGCTACTTATAGCAGTGACTCTTAATCTTGAGAAGAATGTAAACTCAAATGTGAAGTGTCTATTACTTTGATAAATTTAGGAGTGAGTTTTTTCATGGTTAAAATCTCGGTGTATTGCGTGATCCAATGTAGCATTGTGAGAACACTACTCCTCAAAAAGGAATTCATTATCATTTGATTTGATCAAAGCGACATGATATATCCTATTAAGATAAATTTGATGGAAATTGATTATTTTAAGTCTCTCATCACAGCATTTTAGTAAGAATTATTAAAATTAAAAGTACTAAATTGAAAAACGATTTCATATGTACAATGATAATCAAGAGATTAAATTGGGTACTCAAAGATTAAAAAATAGTGAATTAAAGTGAGTTTATTTAATGACTTTAATTCAATTATTGATTATTTCATTAATGGGTCAAATGCAATTATAATAAGTCATTGAGAGATTTAATTAATCACAATAAATAATATAATCACAATTATTTAGTTAAATTAATTGTAATTAATAGTAACTTATAACAAGTAATGAGATGATAAGTGTTCTAGGTGCATTGGAGCTAGTTTTATTTTTCCTATAGGTCCATTCTCAAGCTGATTATTACCCTTATTAGGCTTGACATAATGATTAGGAGTGTACAAGTGGGGCGGTTATTAACCGCTTATAACTAGATAATCGAAAATAACCAGAAATAACCAGATAACCGAAAAACTAAAAATAACTACAACTGGATAACCAAATAACCGTCTAAGCCGGTTGTGGTTACTGGTTATAGGTTTTGGAAAAACTGATTAATAACCAGGTAACCGGTTTATATGTATATACATGTACATGTGTATACATGTACATACATACACATGTACATATATGTATATGTATAAATATAATTATATATATATTTATGTTGTTGTTGTTGTTTTTTTTTTTAATTAATTTTTTGTGTTATTTTTATGTCATTTATATTTTATGGGAGTATAAACTAGCTCTAAAAATAATCAAAAAGTAAGTTTAAAATAGCCTAAAAAAAAGTCCAAAAAATTTAAAAGATGATCCAAAATGCCCATTATTTGAAAACCGGTTTCAATAACTAGTTTAAAACTGGTTAGTGGCAACCACAACCAGCCCTACCGGTTGTGGTTGCGGTTGTTAAAAATTGAATAACCAAAAACTTCGATTGCGGTTGCGATTGCGATTTGTAGGGAATAACCGCAACCGGTTATACACCCTTACTAATTACACAAGACAACTCCCCTTGGTGGCCGCGTATGTAATGGTGGTAGAGTTCTACTTTGATAAGACCTAGTATTATTTCTATTATGAGACACTAGCCTATTTAAAATGAGCTTGTGTAGGCATTAAAGCCCACACTCTTGGTCTCTTAATCATAATTGAGGAGAAGGTTTAGAGGTCTCAAAATCATAGCCTACACCTGTGGTTTGAAGTTTGGGGCAATAGAATTCAAATCCACGTCAATTCGTTAGTAGCCGACTTTGCATTGTGAGCATTCTTCAACTGTAAATTTGTGTTTACATAATCTAGTACTATGATTTCATGATGATGTTCTTGGGATATTTTTCGCCGTAAGTTTGAGTTATATTTATAACAATTGGTATCATAGTGGAGACTTCATAGAAATCATGGCTTGGATTAAAGTTGCAAGAACTTCAAGCATCACCTAGGGTTATGCGTATTAAAACTGAATTGTTTCTCTCTACCTTTTCGATGGAGACTTGTTCATTTATATAAAGACATGCACAAGGCATACATAAAGATACTACTTGACAGTTATATAAATAAAGGCAGACACATTACTAAAGACATAAAGGCAGCCGCACTATTCATGGTTTGTAACTGTTGGAATGGGAATGGATTTATTAACTATTGGATTTATTGCTGCATAAGACTTTTGGGAAGCTAATGTTACTGGAAGTGGAGTGGATTTGAACTCTTGGTTTCTAGTGTTCTGACAAGCTCCCTCAAGCTAAATGATAAAGAACGCACGTTGAGGTTGAAAATTAAGGAAGAGAACTGAGCATTTGCTAGTGGCTTAGTAAGAGCATCAGCCAATTGATCTTTGCTGGACAAAAATTTTACTTGAAGCTGTTTGGAGGCGACTTTTTCACGAACAAAATGATAATCAATATCTATGGGTTTCGTGCTCGCATGAAAGGCTGGGTTGGCCGTAAGATAAGTAGCCCCAATATTGTCACAATAGAGCGTGGGTGCTGTTGGAAGAAAAATACCAAGTTCCTGAAGGAGAGTCTGAAGCCAAACAAGTTCTGCAACTGTATTGGCAAGAGCATGATATTCAGCTTCCGTACTTGATCGAGAGACAGTGGGTTGCTTGTGAGAGGACTATGAGATCAAATTGTTACCAAGAAAAACACAGTAGCTCGTGGTGGATTGGCGATCATCAGGACATCTTGCCCAATCAGCATCTGAAAAGGCAACCAATTGTGGTATAGAGAATTTACGTAGAAGAAGACTGTGACTGATCGTATGCTTTAAGTATCTTAAAATTCGTTTCACGGCAGCCCAATAAGAAACGGATGGACAATGCATATATTGGAAAACACGATTGACAGCAAAGGTGACATCAGGCCTCGTGAGAGATAAATACTGCAGTGCTCCCACTGGACACCTGTATAACGTAGGATCCTCAAAATTCGGTCCATCAAATTTACTTAAAGAAGTAGTAGCTGCCATAGGAGTGTGACTGATTTGGCAGTGAGCATGTTTACTCGTTTAAGCACATTGTAAATGTAGTGTTGTTGAGACAATATCAAATAATCATTGGTCTTGACAACTTCGACCCCAACGAAAAAATGTAGCATTCCCAGATTTTTTACGGCAAATTCACTCTGGAATTGCTGAATGAGAGTGGAAATTGTTGATGGATGTAAGCCTATGACAATAATATTATCCATGTAGATCATAACATAATTTCAAAGCATGTTATTGACAAGAATGAAGAGTGAAGAATCATATTTGCTTGCTATGAATCCAGGCTCAAGTAATGTAGTGCTAAGGCGAGAGAACCAAGCTCATGGAGCTTGTTTAAGACCATATAATGTTTTCTTGAGTTTGCAGACATGTGTAGGATAGCTTGGATGACTGAAATCCAGTGGTTGAAGCATATAAATATCTTTTTGTAAGTATCCATGTAAGAAGGCATTACTTACATCAAGCTGTAGAATATTCCAACTTGCAGAAATAACAAGAGAAAGCACCAATCGAACAATTATGGGCTGAATGACAAGGCTATAAGTCTCAGCAAAATCAACCCCTTCTCGTTGATGAAAACCCTTTGCAACCAAGCGTGCTTTGTACCGCTCAAGTGACCCATCAGCCTTTCTTTTAATACGATAGACCCACTTACCTCCCACAACATTCATGCCACTGGTTTGAGGAACAAGATCCTAGGTGCCATTATGTAGATGAGCTGTGAACTCATCATTAATTGCAGCTTGCCAATTAGGAAACTTTGTTGCCTCAGTGAAGCAGGAAGGCTCGGTATCTACAAGTGAAAGATTGGTGGCAAAAGCCTTTGGGACTGGATACCGAATAGTACCATCAGTAAATTGTTTAGATTTAACCACATTATCTTGCAATCTGGTTCACATATGGAGGACATGTGGGGAAGCAATTTCTGAAGGACCTGAGGGAAGAGGATTAGAGCTAGCTATGGGCATGGTTGGGGAAGGAGAGTTGGAGCACGAACTAATTGAAGAGTCAGGAAGCAACAGGGCGTGTACTACGAGATTGATGGAAATTGAAGGACTCAATGATATACTTGATGCATGAAGGGTGGCTAATGGAGTTGACATACTGGACATACTAGACATGTGAGACTCAAATGGAAAATCACAAATCGGTGTTGGTAGAGCAATGAACGAAGGAGTTGGAGGAGTGGACATAAAGGGAGTAGGTAGGAGGGCAGACTTGAAGGGAAAAATAGTTTCATAAAAAAATGGCATGACAAGCTAAATAGGTTCGCCCCGAAATGGGATCAAAGCATTTATAGCCCATATGGGATGAACTATACCCGAGAAAAACACAAGTTTTAGATCGAAAATTCAATTTGTGTTTATTAAATGGGTGTAAAAGAGGCTAACACGCTGAACCAAACACATGTAAATAGGAAAGATCATTTGCAATTTGGAAAAGCAACTCAAAGGGAGATTTATGTGAAGTGACTAGTGAGGGAAGACGATTTATCAAAAAACACGCAGTTTGAAAAGCATCATCCCAATGAGATTGGGGAACAGAACTATGAGCAAGGAGTGAAAGACTCATTTTGACAAGATGACGATGTTTGCGCTCAACCATGCCGTTTTGGTGGTGAGTATGGGGACAAATAACGCGATGAGCGATCCCTTGAAAAATGAGTACCTTACGAAGACTCTGAAACTCACCACCCCAATCACTTTGCACAGATTTGATTTGTCGATCAAAAACGCATTCAACCAATTTTTGAAATTGAAGAAATACATTGGTAACATCATATTTTAAGCGAATAGGAAAATAAATAAGTGTAACAACTAAAGGAATCAACAAACGAAAGGTAATATTTATTTCCATTAACCGAAGTACAAGGAGCGAGGCCCCATACATCAGTAAAGAGAAGTTCCAACGGAGAACTTGCTTGAGACATAGTAGTTAAAAAATGAAAACGATGGCTCTTGGCCATTTGACATGAAGAACAAACGGGCAAGGCTTTATTGGAAAAAACTGGAAGACCAAACTTGGAAATGACTTGGCAAACGATCCGTGGAGTGGGGTGACCAAGGCGATCATGCCAACATCCAACAGAAGTATGCTCACCAACAAAAGCGAAAGAAATAAGGGCGGTGGAGGTAGAGGAGGAAGGCCACGAGTAGAGACCGCCCTTTGAGGAGGATAGTCCCCGACTACAAATCCTTGACAAAAAAAAAAAGAGAAAGGAAAAAATTCAATGGAGACATTATTATCTCTAGTAAATTGGCTCACAGAAATAAGATTTTTCTGGATTAAAGGAACATGCAAAAGATTATGTAAATAGAAATCATAAGAAGGATATGGAAGGTTAGCTAAACCAGTGTGCAAGATTGGCAAACCTTGATCATTATCAACGCGGATCTGATCCGAACCCATGTACTTAGTGGCTTGAAGATTGATATTATTATATTCAGGGGTCAAGTGATTTGTAGAGCCTGTGTCGGGATACCAATTTTGGTCGGGACCTACAGTAGAGTTAGCAGCAAATGCATTGAAACTTGGAGATCTAGGAGCACTCTGAAAGGCATGATCAAACCTATGATAGCAGTTCATAGCAGAGTGGACTGGTTTGTTGCATATTTGGCATAGAACCTATGGAGCTTAACTGTAGGAAAATTGTTGGTATCCACGCCCATGGCCGCCATGACCACAGTTGGAGAAGGACCCACGGGAGGGGCCGTTGTGGGAGGGTTGAGATGTGGTGTTTTATAGGCGGGAACTAGACCCAGGTGAGGCACTCTTCACAACTGCATTGGCAAAGGAGCCTGAGAGATCGAAAGAATCAGAGAGGTGCTCCAAACACATTTCAGGCATTAAGAAGATAATTGATGTAACAAGAGCATCATATTTTGTGTCCAATCTTGCAAGAAGATAAGAGATAAAACTAGAGGCGTCAAATGGTTGGCCGGCCACAATAAGCATATCAGCCATGTCTATAACTTTTTAAAAATAATCCAAGATCGACAGAGCGAATTTTTTCAAAGTTCCTAGTTGGAACTTGAGTTGAAGAACACGAGCCTGACTATGAGAAGCAAATAAGCGCTCAAGAGTGAGCCATGCTTCACATGAAGTGGAGGCGTTGAGGATGTGAGCCAAAAGTGTCTCCATCAATGTAGAGAAAATTGCTGCAATGAGTAATTGATCTATGTCACACCAGGTAAGATAAGCTGAATTATGGATTGGAGGGGCGCCAATACTAGAGGATGATGTTGTTGAAGATGTATCGGATGAGGCAGGAACAACCATGGGCTCCGGACATGAGAGAGTGTCATCAACATAACCAAGGAGACAATGAGCTTTGAGGTAGGGAAGAAATTGACCACGCCACACTAAATAGTTGTCGCAAGTTAATTTATGCTGAAAATAGTACTGCATAGATGGGAGAAAAACAGTGGTATTACCACTAGTTTTCGTAGAGATAAGAAATGAGTGTAGGACAAAAGGCTGAGAAAGAAAAAAAATTTGAGAGGAACAGAAATAGACTGTTAAGTCATGAGTGCTCTAATACCATATTAGAATTGAATTGTTTATCTCTACCTTTTCGATGGAGACTTGTTCATTTATATACAGACATGCACAAGGCATAAATAAAGACACTACTTGACTGTTATAGAAATAAAGGCAGCCATATTACTAAAGACATAAAGGCAGCCGCACTACTCAATGGTTTGTAACTGTTGGAATGAGAATGGATTTATTGCTGCAAAAGACTTTTGAGAAGCTGACATTACTGAAGTGGAGTGGATTTTGAATTCTTGGTTTCTTGTGTTCTAACAATGCAATCCCTGAGGGAGCTGCTGGATTTTTTTCAAGCAGCTCTTGTGACTTGGTTTTGATTATTCTTGATCCTTTTGTATGTTTGTTAACATGTTACAACCTTGATTTAATCATCCCAAGAGGTTGATTGCATGTTTATTCATTGATTAAATTGTTTGCATCAAACCAATGTTGCAGGAATTTTTTTCCAGCAACATGTGTTCATGTGATTGTTTTCTCAATGATTTTTATTCTTTGAAATTTTTATTCTTTGATTTATTTGGCAAGTTTAAAACATGGTTAACATGTTAGAAACATTGGATTAATGTTTTAAAAGTGTTCTAGATATGTTTTCCAATTATTTTCAATGTTGCAACGTTGCTGGAATTCTTCCCAGCAACATGCAATAATGTTGATTGATTTAATCTTGTTAAATTATCATAGAAATTTTGTTTCTTTAATTGTATAACATGTTTTAGATTATGTATAACATATTTAGAATATTATTAAATCATTTTATGATGCGATTATGATGTGTTTTTGAAGTTCTTGAAGAGTGTCTTCAAGTTCTTAACTTTGAATGAATGTGTTGATAGTTAAACAAGTTTTATGTTTAATTGAATTCTTTTGTTGATGTCTTTGATTCAAAAAATGTTTTTGAATATTTAGATGTGATCTTATGACACAAGATTGTTTTAAGGGTTGTAGCATGGTGGTGCAACCACCATGCAACCGTGGCCACCCATTAGGTTAGTCATGAGTTGGACCTATGGTTGTACCCATGGGGCAGCCAGCCATAGGTCCAACCCATAGTTGGCAGCCCTAAGGGGCTGCAACACCACCTCAAGAGTTGTCCCAAGGGACATACACCTTAAGGGTGGCAGGTGCCCCTTGGAAAAGTGTTTTAGGGTTTTTTTTTAAAACCCTGAACCTAATTCCCAAACCTACTTTGAATCATATTCAAATATGGAGTTTGTTTTGTCTCCTAGATGATTTAGGTTTATTTTTTTCCAAGTGGGAGTGAGAGTTTGACTCTTAAACTTAAGACAAGAGAAAATTCCAATGAGATTGGAATAAGGTTTCCTAATTCGATTAGGTTATCCATGTCATTTTGGATATAGTTCCCATTTTAGGAAAGTCATTCCCGAAATTGATAACTCATTTTAGGAATTCTGATTTGATTAAAATGCCAAAATCCTAGTTAGATAAGGAACGCTAAAGAGATTAGGATTCCAAAGATCAAGTCCAACTATGATTCCAAATGAAATTAGGATTCCTAGTTTGACTAGGATTCCTACAAGGATTAAAAAACCTAATGAGATTAGGATTTTCTAATGGGACTTGGACTCCTATTTTAAATGGAATTCCTCATGAGATTAAGATTCCAAATTTAAAATAAGACTTTGACAAGATTAGGATTCCTAGTTTTACTAGGATTCCTATCGGGACTTGAACTCCTATTTTAATAGGATTCCTAATGAGATTAGGAATCCTAATTTAAAATAGAACTTTCAAGGGATTAGAACTTTCTAGGATTCCTAATGAGATTAAGATTTCAATCAAAATTAGGAATGATGTGTTAGGGCAAGGTCACAATTGATTTAAGAAAACCCATTAAATAATAACATCAAGTGGTAGAAAGATTCAAGAGTTAAGTCTAATGGCGTCCATTGTTGGTCTATAGTAATGTAAATTAAATTACCTTGTCTTGACCATGGGTCATGCTCCCTGCTGGAAGGTATTTTACTTTGTGGATTACAAGAATAGACTTATTTAGGATAGATGAGATGTAATTACATCGGGAACAACCATACTACTGCAGAGTTACTTGGGAAATACATTAAATATATACAATGTTATACACTTGACTAAGTTAAGGTGATAACCTCCCTACCAGAGTTCTTATCATCTTAAACTTAGAGGCTAAAGGAAGAACGACAAATTATTAATTGTTTGGCATGAGATACCTAAATTGCATTAATAACAAAAATAATTCTCGTCTAGTTAAAATAATTAATGTTTACTTGCTACCAATGGATATTAATAGCAAGATTAGGTTGTTGTTGCATTCTATATATTAAGGTTGTTTGAGTTCTTTTTTTTTTTTTTTTTAAGAAAAGACGAGATCACATGTCCAATAGTGATCCCGGCCTAAATTTATTAGATAAAGCCTCACTTTTGGCGGAGGAATACCATGATAACATCCAAAATTTTACAGGATTTACAAAGAACCATCATCCCATGAAAGACAGACCACAAATTACTTCATTCTTAAGCAAGGTAAACCACAGTTATCTACTCGTAATATCCCTTTGAGTTCCTTAGGGATATTATTCGAATTATAGTCCTGCGTAATTCCCGCACTACCACGTTTACTGAGCCAATCCGCAGTTTGGTTACCCTCTCTAAAAACATGGTTGTTTGGGTTCTATATTATATTGGTTGTTTGGAAAATTGATATGCCCTGATTATGTTCTTCTTTATTATTTTTTATTTTTTAAATATCTTCATTTATCCTTTTTGCTATTACTCTAAAAGAAAAAAANGGACAAACAACGATGTAATCACTAGAATCATTCCAACAAGATGGCGAAGTGTTACATCTTGGCATCTTTGTCAAATATACTATAGTATGAGATGAAGAAAATCTCACTCGCTTCAAATATAATGGTTAGTCTAAAGGAGATGTTTGGTGAACAAGATCGTGCTGTTATACAGGACACGATGGGGAGCCTGACTGATATTAGAATGGCTAAATGAACTCCAATTCACAATCATTGTCATGAAATGGTCGCATGTCTAAAATAACTGAAGGTCTTGGATGCATAGATTGATTGTCAATCTTAGGTTGATATGATCCTTCAATCCCTGTCAAACTCATTCAACCTATACATACTTAATCTTTCCATAACCAAAAAGGCTTACACTTTGCCTTAATTGGTGAATGTGATAGTTGCAACGGAATACATCCTGATAGCCAAAGCTAGTATGCATATGGCTCAAGCTTCTTCTTTTGAGTAGAAAGGCAAGAAATAGAATAAAGGTTCCAAACAAGCTGGCAAGCAAGTTTCCACGGGAGTGAACAAAGCAGGGAATAAAACAGCAAAGGCTAAGCCTAAAGGAAAATGTTTCCATTGTGGCGAAGTAGAGGACTATAAGAGAAACTACCTAAAGTATTTGGATTTCAAACGTCAAGGTAAAGATTCTTCTTTCTTAATATATTACTTTGGATTCTTATATTTTTAATAACTATGTATTTGTAACGCTCCTGTAAAATCATTTAACTAGTAAATGACTTAGCGGTTCGCTTCCCAGCCTTAACCCTCACAGGTTAAAACTTAGGGATCATACATTTTCGAAAAAGAGAGTATCTATAGTGGAAAACTTGTCTCTTATGTAAATAGAGATATCGACTAATGAGCCACAATCAAAATATACCTGAATAAAAATATCATCTCATAATACCATTGTCTCAAAAGTATGGCCAAAGGCCAATCATCAACAAAATACATGTTTAAGTAGATCATAACATAAATCCTAATAACAAATCAGAGTATAGTCTTTAAAAGGTAGAGCATGAAGACAATGTCTATCATGTCACGACGAAACTCTCCTCCAACTCTCCATATTCTACTTAACCAAACAGGATCTAACTCCTCAAAAATTACCATGAGTATGCCCTCCATCTGGACAGTATCCTTCGAGTGATCCGACATCATCTACATTATCTATAAACAACACATGTTTCATAAGTGGAAAAGATATAAGCGTAAGCCCACGACTTAGTAAGTAGTAATACACATAGTATACAAGTTATCATTTTGTGAACTTAGTTATAAAAAAGATATGCAAGGTGTTCTGTTTCATAAAACAATGGTATGGTAATAGAATAAGATACACGATAATTTAAATGAACATGTGATATGTTAAACATTATGATCTACCCGAGACATTAATCCTCTCCCAGTAAGGTTTGCACGCCCTTGAAGGACTTTTGGTACCCTAGACATTGCACAAATGTACGATCTTATACTAGCAGTTCGACTTCAGGTAGTCCACATTGATTAGCAAAGTCGTAATAGTGACTCTACTCGAAGAATGGTGCGCCGATCACAAAATTTTAACCATTGGATCCACAATACACACACAACAATAAATATCTGGACCATAGGGTTAACTTGTAATAATGGTTAAGCCCATGGTCAATGCTCTGCTCAAGACGGTGTACTATGTTATACAATGCATATTAATCTTTCATCGTCTTTTATATGTATGTTTTTTACAACTCATCATTTTATTATCTTTGTTAATTACAATTATTTTCACAAATGAAGTTCACAGTTAAGCATAAATAGATATTTCATGAGAATTATAAACATGAATGTTTTATATATAAAAAATAGTCATGCTATGCGAAAAATAACGATAACAAGTATCCGTGTGAGTTTACTCACTTGTGTCATATGGGTCAACCAAATAATCTTTCAATGGATCTCCAACTTTTAAATTTAAGAAATGATATTTTCATTAGTCTAAGACTAGGTAAAAATCACTTACAAGTCTTAATTAGCCAAAAACTGACATTCTGCGCAAGACACGAATGTATGTGTAACTCATAAACGTATGTGTAGCACACAAATGTTCCTACTACAGTCACAAACGTTCCTATATAAACCAAATAGTTGTTTTTGGTTTATTAAGCCCTTCTAAACCTTGAATGATTCTTCTTAAGGTCTAAGTAAGGTCCTTAAAAGTAGAAAACATAAACTAATTCGAACATGCAAACTAATGAACGTCTAACCATATAAAATTATGGTGAATCAAGGGTTTCAAGGCTCAAAACTCTTAAATCTCAAACAAAGAGCCTTAACCTAGCAAATAACTCTAAACCAGAAACTCGAAGTACAAAAATAAAAGCAAAAACCTTAAACGAAATTGAGGAAAATAAGTTAAGGTTGAGAGGTTACCCCACTTTGAAGAACAAAGCTCAAGAGTTCCTCTTCTCCTTCAAGAATCTCCCTTACTCACACACACTATCAGAAACTACTCACAAATAGGGCGAAATATGCTGAAGATTCGAGGTATGAGGAGTATTTATAGAGTTGAAATGCTTGGGTAAAGATTGCTGAGTAAACTCTGAAACTGGGCTACACAAACGTATGTGGCTTTACACGAACATTTGTGTGTCCTTCACTGACACACACACCAGGTGCGTGACTTGCTGCGCGCGCAGAGATGAACAGTACAAAACGAAATAGTCACGAATGTATGTGACTTTACATGAACGTATGTGTGTACTGTATACACGAACATTCTTGCCTTATCATGAACATATGTGTAAGTCAGAAAAGTCCAAAAATTTAGCTTTTAAGCAACCTTTTCATCCTATAAACCCTAATCAAGGATAACCTAACCTTAATTAATCTCTTGGGGTATTAAAGTATTAGAACCAACATCTAATTCTTTATCATTAAAGAGAATGATTCTTTCTACTGATGAAGCGTATCTTTGGCACTTATGTCTTTGACATATTAATCCAAGTATGATCCAAAGACTAGTTAAGAATGGGCTCTTGGGCCCATTGGATCTTCATGAGTTCTTAGCTTGTGAATCCTGCTTGGAGGATAAAATGACAAAGAGGCCTTTTCAGCAAAAAGGCATAGGGCCAAGATGTGCTTGATTTAGTTGTATGTGGTCCTAAGGTTGTCCAGACATGAGGGGGGCATGAGTACTTTGTCATTTTCATTGATGACTACTCTAAAATGGTTTTGTATACCTAATGCGTCAGAAGTCTGAAGCCTTTGAAGAGTTTCAGGCAAAAGACGAAAAGCAACTAGGTAAATACATAAAGACCATTTGATTGATTGATGTGGAGACTACCTCTTTGGGGACTTAAAGGATTATTTTTTGGAGGCTAGGATTGTATCCCAATTGACTGCACCAGGGACTCCCCAGCAAAATGGTGTGGCGAAAAGAAGGAATAAGTCTATTTTAAATATGGTAAGGGCTATGATGAGTTATGTTACTCTATCTACATCCTTTTGGGATATGCCTTAGAAACTACGACATACTTACTAGACCATAAATCCATAACAAATAAATAATTTATCATTCTTTATTACTGTGCTATCCTTCAAAATAAAAGTATAACCAAATTTACATAAATCAAATTGCGCAAATAAAGGGTACATATAGATAGTCTGATAAAATTAAAACTTTTGATCCAAAATACAAATTAATAACTCTGATAGTTAAAACTAGAACTTGCGTCCCATCTCCAGGCGTCGAGTACATCTTCCCTTCACCAAGTTATCTGATCTTTGGAAACCCATGTAATCATATTGCATACATAATTAGTGGACCATAAATTAACACACCAAGAACCTATGTAATTCACAATTAAACATGTTTCAACTAAATTTGGTTCCGTCCAAATCTATTGTAACACTTCGAGGAAAATTAACTAGTAATTGACTCTATGACACACCACTCCATTCCCATTTGGATGGAATGGAAACATAGAGGAACATTAAAATCTCAACAAAGAGTATGCACAGGTAGATTTCACTTACCAAACGCAAGATAGCCATTACATCAAGTCATAACATAAATAATATCCAACATTTTGGTTTAAGACCAATCATCAAGCAACATGAAATATTACAAACCAAGTCTAAAGGTACTAAACCATTAAACAAGGTCAACTAGACCAAAAGTTAAGCTCATTACGGTCCTCCTTATAAGTTAGATCATAGTCTTGAATAACCTCAACAACATGTTCATAGTCAACTGAGGGCCCTTACTCCTAACACACTAAATTAAATAAACACCATGCAGGTAATCTAAGAAACAATCAATTTTCCGCACTCGCTCCGTCATGAAAAGACCAACTCCTTAAAAATCATATGGGTCACGT
>FXXK01002066.1:40439-59563 GCA_900184695.1 Betula pendula
CTTCCAAGACTTTCAGGAAAAAGGGTTCCATCTCCTTCGTATCCATCAGATCTAAACATACTGAATATAAAATAACACATATTTTATAGTTGGAAAGATACAAGCATTAGTCCACAACTTAGTGAGTACCATGCACATGGTGTACTGGTTATCATGCACTGAATTTAGTTATTAGCACAAAGGTTTACAAATCACAAGTAATAATAAAGTAAGATTATCAATTCAATAATAAGATGGCATGATGATGCAACATAGATATAATACATGATAATTGAAGAAAACATGGCATAGTTTAACTCCATATGGTTTATCCAAGCCCTGAACTCTTTCTTAGTAGGGTTAGTGTTGTCTCGAGGGACCTGTAGTATAATATTGGTGCCTGATAAGTGCTGAATGTTATACATTCGAGCCCCTTAACTCGCATGTGTTATACCTTAGTTTGTGTTATTATTTAATGTTTTCGTTGTGTTTAGTGTTGTCTTATCTTTTAGGTCTTAAATGGAAACACATGCAGATCTTAATCATTAAAGCCTAAAGAGACAACAAAGGAGCTGAGAAGTGTACCAGGGATCGATCGCAGCCAGGGATCGATCGTACCAATCAGGGATCGATCGTAGAAAGCAGGGATCGATCCCCATCGGAGCTTCCAGAACGTGAACAGCTGTTTGACAGCTAATAGCGGTGGGGATCTTTCTTGGTCCAAAGTTGCAGCTTGCCAGCACATTGTGGGCGCCGAAATCACCTCTCAGAAGACTCCTAGCAGCTGGAACCTTAGATCTTTGGCTTGATCTTTCCTTAAGAAAGATCAAGCCTCCTTTTTCTATATATTGGATGTATGAGTCCGAGAATCATAGAGCTTAGCTTAGTTTTCATTCCAGAGTTGTTTTTAGCTTTATTTTTGCTTGTTTTTACTTCTGTCCAGTAGGTAAGAACTCTCTCATAGTACTTGGTTTCCTTGGGGAATGGGTTTCTCCACATCAATGGAGTTTTCCATAACCCTCATGAGGAACTAAATCCTTTTTAGGGTTTTGATTTAGCTTAATCCAAGTGCTATGAGTTGAGTAGTCTAGCTTGGAGTTTGTATAAATGGTGAGGTGATTGTACATGCTTATGGTTTGGGCTTAATGAAAACACCATTTGAGATATAAGACTTCTTCTTTGTCTATGAAGGATTGTTTCAAGTCTTGGATGATTTATAAGCGTCAATATACTTGTTGACATGATTTTATGTGGTATGATATTGCATGCTACGGACCACATCTTAATCCTTTTAGTTTAAACTTAGGGTAGAGGGTAATAAGGGTGGAAACCTAAGATGTTCTATGCTATTCCAATGAATTCGTGTAAGCTTGAGAAGGGTTTATATTGCAGCTAGGGAGCTTAGATTATCTCACATTTAGATTAGGTGGGTGGTTTGAGTGTAGCTATGATGCTTATTATTTCCCTTTGAAAAGTATATTCTTGAAGAGTTATTGCGAGGGTTGAACCCTTCACACACTCAAAACCTTGCTTTTGTGTGAATTCCATGCTATGACTTGCTTGCTTATGGTATGAGGATTGAGTGAAATCAACTCCCTATACCTCGTCCTATCATTTTGTAGCTTCATGCGCAAATTAGTTTAAAAGCGTTGTTGTCTTTTAGTTCTTTGTTTTAGTTAGAAAATCACATCTCTTGTGATAAGTTAGGTTGAAAGTGATCTTGGAATTTCATAGGCGTATAACAAGGCCAAATACAATCTGCTGGGACAGAGTACCGCTGGCCGCTTAGGAGCGTGCATCCACAAGGAGTGGTTGATCGGTGGATACGAGGTGGTGTGTTCGAGTAAATTTCAAGGAATCGCGGTGCCAGTTGCGTAGTAGCGTAGTCAGTGCGCCGAAGCGCGGGTGGTCAGGTGGTAGTTGTTGGGTAGCATTCTTAGTTAGTAGCCCAACCGAATTTAAACCACATGTGATCCACACCACTAACGAATTCGTAGTTGTGTAATGCTCCAAAAATTTAACCAGATTAAGGACTTATTTTGGAGCCTTAAACATCTAGAGAACGTTTGATGGATTATGTGGAACGTTCTATGGTTTAGTGTGTGCGTCAGACAATACCAAATGTTCGATGCTTTTATGGAATGTTCGATGGGAACCTTAGAACCATTGGGTAATAGTACATCAAACGTTCGATGTCATACCATAGAACATTCAATAGACCTAAAAACCCATCAGTCTTTAGCCAGACGTTCCAGCCTTATAAATAGGAGTCATACCCCTCATTTCTATTGTTCACTCTTGACTTGGAGCTCAGAGAACATTTGTGTGTGAGTGTAGAAGAGAGTTTGGAGAAGGAGAAGGCTTTTTGGACTTTGGAGGTATCCATCCTAACCTAACTCATTCTCATGTTGTTATTTACTTGTTGTTGCCTTGTTTAGTTAGTTGTTATGTCTTAGCTTCTGTGTTGATTAGCAATAGGTTTGATCATTAAGGTTTATGTTGGTTTTGTGTTAGTTTAAGGAGTTTAGCACTTCGAATCCCGTTTTCGAAGTGTGAAGCCCCTTATTTCCTCTGGTGAGACCTTAGGGAGACCCTAGGAGATGTTAGAATCTAGAAAGGGCCGAGGTTCTGGTCCAGAATGAGTTTTTAGACCTCATCAAATATTCGACCCTCCTGGTCAAACGTTTGATGCTCGAACATAATGTCCTTTTGGGTTATTAGAGGCCTAGGACTTATTTAGCTCAAGGCATAAGACTAATGATAAGATCATTTCTCAGATTCGAAAGTCAGAGACTGCGTGAAAGATTATTTGGTTGATACCTACGACTCAAGTGAGTAAAAACTCACATAGATACTTGTTATTGTTATTTTCTGCATAGCATGACTATTTTGATGTACAAAACTTGCATGTTTACAACTCTCATGAAATGCCTATTTATATTCAACTGTAAACTCTATTTGTGAAAACGGTTGTGATTAACAAAGATAATGAAATAATCAGTTGTGAAAAGCATGCATATAAAAGACACAGAAGATTAATGTGTATCGTATGACATGATATACCAATACGTGCAGTAAAACAGTCATGGGCTTACTATTATTACAAGTTGATTCTTTGGTTAAATGTTTCTTTTATGATGTGGGCCTTGGATCCAATGGTTAAGAATTTGTGACTAGCGCACCATTCATTGGGTGGGGTCACTGTTATGGCTTTAATAGTCAATGTGGACTACCTGAGGTCGGACTGCTAGTATAAAATAGTATGTTGTGTAATGTCAGAGGCACTAAAACTGTACTAGAAGTCCTTTGGGACGCGTAAACCTTGATGAGATGTGGTAATGTTTCAGGTAGACTATATTGTTAACATATCACATGTTCTTGAATATATCATGTATTATATAAATATATTGCATTGTCATAACATGTTTATGTCATGACTGAAAATAACAATGTCTGTGATTTATAAACTGAATACACAAAATGATAATTTGTATAACATGTGTATTATTACTCACTAAGTCGTGGACTTACTTTTGTATTTTTTTCCACCATGATCTTATGTTGCTTGATAAATAGTTTAGACGATGTCGAAATATTCGAGGAGTATGGTCCAATTGGAGGGCATTCTTCGGGTAATCTTTAAGAAGCTAGATCTGGAGTGGCTGAGTAGGATGTAGCGAGTCAAAGGAGACTCCCGATGCAACATGATAGACATAGCCTACATGCTTTATATTGTGAGGGCTAGGCTATGATTTTGTTGATGTGTTAGATTCGGGTTGTAACTTTTGTGTTATTTCGATGATTGGTCTTTGACCATACTTTTGAGATATCAGTATTTATGATATTAATGGTTATGTTTTCAGCTATTCTGGTATTCTTTTATCTGTAGGTATTAGTTGTTATCTCTATTCTTTATAAGTGATAAATTTTTCGCTGTAGGCTCTCACCTTTGAGAATGTATGATCCCTGAGTTTTAGCATGGAGGAGGTTAAGCCTAAAAGGCGAACAACTAAGTCATTTACTAGTTAAATGATTTTACTGAAGCGTTACAAGTTGTGACCACATTCGTACACGGTGTGCCGGTCACTTGTAAAACCATTGGATCCAAGGCCAAGCATAAAAGTAAATATCTTTAACCATAGGACCAACCTATATAATAATAGCTCATGGCTGTTATCCTGTTATATGATATACCATGTCATACCATACAATTTTTCACAGTCTTTTACATTCATGTAGTTACAATATCATATTTTTCATCTGTCATTAATCATCAATCATTTTCACAAAGTAGGAGCCAACTGTGTAACACCCAAGAATTTTAATTAAGGACTAAAAATCATCTTAAAAGTCAAGGGTAAAAAGGTAATTAAAAGTAAGAAAAATAAACACTTTGAAAATGGCTTAAAAATGAAAATTTGTCTTGGGCGTCCGGACAGTGGTATTGTCGTCCGGACAGTCATAATCCAAAATGGATTGTCTGTAGCCCCGTTTGCGCGGTCTAGACGGTCCCTTACTACTAATCAGGTAGTAGCGATCGTGTGCAAGTCGTCCGCAATGTCGTCCGGACGATCCTCTTCCGTTGTTCACTCAGTAGCGACCGTCTGCACCTCGTCCGTAGCATGGTCCAGACGGACCATGTGCCCTGTCATCCGGATGGGCCACTTCTCAATCCGGACGGTGACACTGTTCACTCACTTATAAATAGGCTAGGACGCGATTTTCCGGCTCATTTTTAATTTTTCTTTCTTTTCCCCGCCATTTTTTCTCTTGTCTCTCATAGGGTTTATACCCAAACCTTGGGTATTGATCTTGGAGAGCCTCTAAACGCATTTCTAACTCTGGAATCAAGATTCTAAGCATTGGAAACCTACTTTCACCGATCAATTCAAGGTAAAAATTCTTGAATTTCTAAATTCTCAATGCTTAGGCTATATTCTTGAATGTATAGCTTAGTATTGCTTATTTTCTTAGGGTTTCCGTGCGTTGTGTCTTCTCTACATCGGGTTGAAGTTCCGCGATGCACAACTTCGGATTCTTCAAGCTTAGAGGTAAATGTCCAAAACCCTAGACTTTTCCATAGTTAGTCTTTGGAGTTTTTGTTATATTAACCCTAGTATTTCATTATGAGTTAACTTGTAGGCTAGTTATATGCTATTTGGAACCCTAGAATTTTATAAGTTGCTTATAGTCACATTGATACTTGTGTTTTCAAGTACCATAGTTATTGGGTATTTGAGTTTGAGTATGAGTGTATAAGTTGTTAATGTTTTGGCAATGTAAATGTGCAGCGGGCATTGCTTAAACATTCATGCTAGAAGTCGGTATTCATCAAGTAAAATTAGTAAGTATTTATACTTACTGAGAATGATACACACCTTAAAAATATTTTATGCTTTGTTTTCAATATTTAGCAGATGTTGTACTTGCTAAACAAAATAAATATTTTTAAAAGATTTTGAAGAAACAATATAATGGTTTAAAAGATGAACTGATGATATATTATGTTAAAATGTGATTTGTTCTTTCGATTATCTTCTTGAGAATTTATGATGATTTGATGAGTGATTGATGATGAGTTTTGATTCCTTTTTTATGTTTTATGATTATTGCGAAATTTATTGTCATGTTGAGTTTTATGATGCTTTATTGATTTTGATATTGAGAAAATAAAGTATGGCTAAATGTTTACATAAAGATTTGATGAGTTTATGTTGTTTTATTGAGATTGGTACTGAGAAGTGGGTTATGGCTCAAGTATTTACATGATGATATGAGCATATGAACCTAGGCCACAATGGGTAAAAAATTGTGAACATATGAACCTAGGCCACAAGGGTAAAAAATTGTGAGCATATGAACCTAGGCCACAGGGGTAAAGAATTGTGAGCATATGAACTTTGGCTACAAGGGTAAAGAATTGTGAGCAGACGCTAATACATTGCATGATGATTTACATGATGACCTTATGATTAATTTATAAGATGTTTATATGATGATTTATGTTTTATTGATTGATTATAGGCGTATTAATATGCATATGAGGTTTAATGAAAAAACACATATGTATATTTTTATGGCTACCTGCATATGGATTTATGTTTTATTGCTTAGATATGCTTTTATGCTTGTATTTTCACTCATAGGGGAAAGAATACTTGTATATGGGTGTAGCTAAGTTATATGATATATTTATAACATAGTTGAGCACGTATGTGTATTAGTACATGCGGAAGACTGGAACGTACATGTATGTACCCAGCTGTTATACTATTTCAGATGTTTTAGGACTATATGTGTTTACTTCATCAGCTACTCATGTTTCAAAATAAATGTCATACCCTTAGTAGCTGTTATTGTAAACTCATGTAACCAACACTTCGATTCTTTACGAAAGTTCGGTGGATTTTATCCATTGAGACTGTTAATTCACTCATTTTTCTTTTCACCTATGTAATCATGGATGATCTCTATGGTTGCATAGATATTAGTGCAGGTACTAAGAGTTTAGAAGAAGTTCGCATAGCCTACTACATCGGCTATTACGACTGTCGTCGTGGGACATATGTATTTTGTATAGACCTGTTAGTTAGTCTATTCTTTTGCTGTTGTGATGATGTATTTACAACTATATTTTATATATATAGCTGGTGTTGCCCGTGACACCTGTGTATATTCATTTTTTTGTATATTTACAGTGTAAACTTGTAATCATTAGAATTTGTATTGCTAGCATTATATAAACTTGTAATCATTAGAATTTGTATTGCTAGCACTATATGTTTTGATTACTCCCTTTGAATATAAATGCTTCCGCTCAGTTTATATTAAATGTGATATCTGACTCTGATGTAATAGATGTAAATCTCATAATACGTTGTGAGATACATGTATGACAGGTGTTTTTATCACCCTGTGACGACTTGTCCGGTTCATGATTGTTGTATGTTTTCCAAAAAAAAAAAAATTGCTACAGTTTAATTATGGATCGGGTCGTCACAAATTGGTAGTGACCACGAGTAGAGATAAGGAAGGTCATGATCGATAGAACTTAGTCTTAGGTTCCTGACCAGTTGACAGTTAGGAGCTATGAAGTCTGGTCTTGTCAAAATACTAATGTTAGTCGGGAAGGTGATCTTCGTGCTCTGCACCACTTAGATACGCAACATGATCCCCTTCATTTCCCTCAAAGACAGGTGAAATCATCCATCTATCCCACATTATATGAACAGTAGTAGTGTCCTCCGATCGGGCTTAAGGGACGGATAGAGGGATTCCTAAGCCTGGAATGGGCTTTCGTAATCTGGACCCACCTATGGGCTCTTGATTGCTTACTAGGCCCTAAAAGTTGTCCTTGGGCTCTTTGCGGTGGATTATTCCCGAATAAGCAACCAAAGAACCCAACCAAGCGATTCTCCTTGCCTCGGCAAAGAAAGAAAGGAACGAACAGGATTCCATCATCGAGTCCATTCCATTGTGGGATCAGCGGCTAATGCTAATAAAATTGATGCGCCTCAGAGAGTGTCATTTCCTTCTCAATCAATGCCCGAGCATTCCATATATCACCATCGAACTGACATTCTCTACACTGAGTTCTCTCAGGTTCCAACTCTTGTTTTTCCATAAGAGAAAAGGGTTCCAGCATCGACTATAGATGGAGTGAACCAGCTCATTCAATTTCTAAGTCAGAAGAAAGGGCATAGACAGAATGAGACTCATCAGAAAGAACTGGATTGGATAAAGCATCCGAGTTTGCAGATTCATCTATTGAAGCATACCCTGAAGCTACAGCTGAAGAATATGAATATAAGATGGTTGGTAAGTCAATAGTATGAGTGCTGCTTTCATATGCATTAAAACCCATTATTTGTAGCCTTTTTAAGAAATATATATATATATTAAGTAGAGGAGGGACGTAGCTAGCACAATTAGGGAAATGGAGGCACCAGCAGATGGTATTCGAACAAAATATGGAAACTTGTAGAAGTGTCTAGCGACATTAAACCCATAGGTAGTAAATGGGTTTACAAGAAGAAGAGAGAGAGATAGATGGGAAGGTTGAAACCTTTAAAGCAAGGTTAGTTGCAAAAGGTTTTACTCATAATGATTGAATCAATTATGAGAAAACCTTTTTATCGGTAGCCATACTTAAGTCTATCCGGATTCTCTTAACATTGCCGCTCATTTAGATTATTAGGTTTTGTGAATGAACGTCAAGACAACCTTTCTATATGGTTTCTTGACATAAACATCTATATGATGCAATCAAACAGGCTTGTGTCTAAGAGCTATGAGCATATGATATGCAAATTGTAAAAGTCCATCTATGGATTTAAGCAGGCATCCAGGCCATGGAACATTAGATTTGATCAAGCAATCAAATCGTTTGATTTCGATCAAAATCCTGATGAGTCATATGTGTACAATAGGTATCAAGATAAACTGGTAACATTCTTAATGCTGTATGTTGATGATATCCTACTATTTAGGGAGTAATGTCCTAGGACACCTCATTGGGAAAAGAAGATGAGAACGATTTCTTATGATTCGGCAATAAAAAACCTTATGTATGTCATGCTATGTAATAGACAAGATATTTGTTTTGCAATTAGGCATGGTCGACAAGTATCAGTCAAATCCTGGACCACTACATTGGGTAGAGGTTAATCGTATACTCAAGTATCTTCGGAGAATGGGAGATTATATGCTTGTCTATCGTTGTGAGGATTTGATAGCTACTAGTTATACAGATTCTGACTTCTAGTCAGATCGTGATTCTCAAAGATCCACCTTAAGGGTGAGGTGTTTACTCTGGGTGGTGGAACTAATAGTTGGAGGAGTACCAGGCAATATTGTATTGCTAACTCCACCATGGAGGCTATGTTGCGACTTGAGAAGTCGCAAGTATCATCTTATTATAGAAATTGTCTCTTGGGGAGATGTAGTTGTTGCAAAAATCGCATCAGCTTAGAATCTGGTGAACCCTTTCACTAATACATTGTCTCAAATACTTTTGAGTCTCACTTAATGCATGAAAAATGTATGCCGAATTGGGTTTACAGGCAAGTGGGAGATTGTTAGGGTTTATGCCTTAAAAGTCAATTCTTTTTGTATAACACTTTAGTTTATTAAATAAAGTTGTTGATTTGCTGAATTATTTCAAGAACATTAAGCATGTTATTGTATACATGTGCATGTTATTGTATACATGTGCATATTATTCTATGTATATATACATGTAGTCCTTAAGTTATATTGAATGTGATTTGAGATGTGTTAATGAGATTATCATACAAAATATCTTAAACCATAAACTTTGTAACTTATAAACTATTGTTCATAATCAGTAATGGAGTTAGACCTTCCATTTGATAAGAGTATAAAATATTAATCATGATGATCTATCTTGATCATGTGAAGTGAAGACTTCTAATTGATATTTTGGTAATAATGCATTGAATGGACCATGTGAGCTTTTATTCTATTATAATTACTGTCAATATGAATAACTTGAACTCACAATTACTTATAACATTGGCTCTCAATCCTTAGAAGAATATGAACTCAAATGTGAAGTTGATGTTACTATGATACATTTAGGAGGTGAGATCTTTCATGGTCAAGATCTCAGTCTGTTGGGTGATCACATGTAGGATTGTGAAAACACCACTCCTCAAGAAGGAATCCATAATCCTTTGATTTAATCAAAGCAACATGAAATGTCCACTTGAAATAGATTTAATGTGAATTGATTATTTTAAGTCTTTAGCCTAAGTATTTTAGTAAGAGTTACTACAATAAAATGTAGTAAATGAAATGTGATTTCATAAGTATAAGAATAAAAATAAATAAATAAATTGGACACTCAAGGATTAAGAGATAGTGAATTAGAGTATCAGTCTATTTATGACTTTAATTCAACTATGAATTATTTCATGTAAGGGTCAAATGCAATTATAAAAATTCATTGGGAGATTTGAATAATCGTAATAGACACTAGAGTGCAATTACAATTATTTAGTGAAATTAATGGTAATTAATAGTAATTTAGAATAAGTCATGAGATGACAAGTGTTCTAGGCCTATTAGAGTTAATTTTATTTTTTCTCTAGGTCCATTATCTAGCAAATTATTACCCTTATTACGCTTGACCTATTTACATAAGACAACTCCCCTTAGTGATCGTGTATGTAGTGGTGGTAGCTAAGGTTTTTCAAGTCTTACTTTGAGAAGAAAACCTAATACTACATCTACTGGGAGACACTAGCCTATTTAAATGGAGATTGTATAGGCATTAAAGCCCACACTCTTGGTGTCTTAATCATAATCGAGGAGAAGGTTTAGATGTCTCAACATCCTAGCCTATACGTGTGGTTTGAAGTTTAGAGCAGAAAGATTCAAATCAATCCCAATCCCTTGGTAGCTGACTCTGCATTGTGAGCATCTTTCTCTTGTAAATTTTTGTTTTACATAATATGATGCTATACTTTTATGATGTTGTTCTTGGAATATATGATTTATATTCCTAACAATTAGGACCTTTTTTCTAATCAAAAACAAAAAAAATACCCATAAAACACATTAAGAAACAAAAGCCTCATGCTACATGTGCATGTTCAACCTGAACAAGTTTTTAATCAAACTTTCAATTCTCATTTCTTGTCAGAATTTAATGATTCTTGACTTAATTGACTCCTTCAGAACACTAGAATCATCTACAATAAAAAATTCACAGCTTGGCTCACATCATTCCCTCAAAATCCATCCAAACCCTAACAAAAGTCTTAGAAATCCTAGTTTTGACCAATGCAACTTCAAACTCAAATTTCTCCCAATTCCCAAAACCAAAATACCCAAGTAAACACTCCTTAGAAAGCTTAAGTTTTAACCCATATAACCATCCAAACCTCAGTGAAATCCATGACCCACAGCCAAAGTTACATCAATTCCTGAACAAGTAAAAAACACACTCAAAACCCATCTCCACCCCCTCTTCCATCTCGTCCCACCCGGCTTTATCAACCCCTAACCCAAACTTCCATCATTAGCCGTCGATAAGGCCCAAATCCAACGGC
The DNA here is from genome assembly GCA_900184695.1 of Betula pendula. NCBI lineage: Eukaryota > Viridiplantae > Streptophyta > Magnoliopsida > Fagales > Betulaceae > Betula > Betula pendula. The sequence continues at coordinate 51,494 of FXXK01002066.1, forward strand.
CTAGTTCAAAATTTTACTGCGCCTGAATCCGTGTCGCACAGCTTTCCACCAATCAGCGCTCACTATTTCCCTCACCCTCCCACTATATAAACCTCCCTCCACAACTGTCATATCTCACATATACTTTCCTTTCCTCTAGAATTTCCCAGTTCAATCTTGACTCGCTGAGTTGCCTCACCATGGCGTCTGCTACAGATTCGGTCGTCGTCGCCAAGCAGAACAAACCCAAAAAATCCTCTGGCCCAAGCAAGCCCAAATCCACTCCTTCCCACCCTCCTTTCCTCGAGGTATTTCTCTCTCTGTAAAAAGTTTTCCTGGTTCTGCTTTTCGTATCTGAGATTTGATTTGTTTTCTCTGTTGTTATTTTGGGTTTTGCAGATGATTACAGACGCGATTGTGATTCTTAAGGAAAAGACGGGTTCGAGTCAGTACGCGATTACGAAGGTCATTGAGGGAAAGCACAAGGATTTGCCGTCGAGCTTTCGGAAGCTCTTGCTCTTTCACCTGAAGAAGCTTGTGGCTTCTGAAAAGCTCGTCAAGGTCAAGAACTCCTTCAAGCTGCCACCCACTCGCGCTGCTCCGGTCAAGTCGGCTGCCGCCAAGCCCAAGCCAAAGAAGCCGGAGGTTGTAGCGAAGACGAAGACGCTTGTTGCTAAGCCTAAGCCAAAGACGAAGGCTGTTGCTACGGTGAAACCTAAGACGAAGGCTGTCGCTGCGAAGCCGAAGCCGAAGGTGGCAGCCAAGACGAAAGCGGCTGCGAAGCCCAAGGCGGCGGTGAAGGCAAAGCCGGCTAAGGTTGCGAGGACGTCCACAAGGACGACGCCGGGGAAGAAGGCGGCGCCGGCGAGAAAGCCAGTGGCCAAACCGAAGAGCTTAAAGTCTCCGGCGAAAAAAGCTGCGAAGCTGAAGACCGTAAAGTCGCCGGCGAAAAAGAAGGCTCCGGCTAAGAAGGCGAAGAAGTAGGAGTCGTCTTTTTAGATCGATGGCAGTCCTGTAAATTTGTCGGTTTAGTAAGGGTAGTTTAATAGCAGGAAAAGAAAACGATAGGTTTTAAATGTTTAATACGCAGCTAATCTTTTCTCTTTTTTTTTTTTTTTGGTCTTTTTTTCTTTTTAGTTGGTTTTTGGACGGTTTTTATTTTAGTATATCTTTTGGATGTAGAATGCTTGTAATTGATTTTAGAAGTAATAGCCACAAGTCTTCTTTTGTCGAGCATTTTGTTTTTCTAACGGCCAAGATAGCATGTTCGTACAGATTCACGTGGGGCCATCGGATCATTTTACGTACAGATATTTTGTCGTATGCTTGACACGTGGGAATATGAGCTTTCTTGTGCAGGTGGCGCACCGTAGCAATTGTTCGCGGGCACGTTTGGACTTGCCAGAAGGGATTGCATTTGGCGTATTCAGATAAAGGAATATGTACGTAGTTGAATTTGACGTTTTCTTTTGGGTGGTCATGAAAGGCGGTGGATGCTGACACGTGTTATTATAACGTTAGGGTTTGCTTTGTGAATAATATCATGTATTACTTTTTGGGGTTTGTTGGAACGGGAATGCTATATTTTATTTTTTTATTTTTTAAAATTATTATTTAATTTGTAATTTTTATGTGAGTCATTACATGGATGGTAATTTTAAAAAATGAAAAGATAAGAAAAAAATATTAATAGATGTTGTAGTATTACTCTTGGTAGAATATCTTTTAGAAGTTCTTTTTAGGGTTTTTTTAGAATATTTTTTAATTTTTTAATTAAATTAAGGCCCACTTTTTATTGAGAAGTGGGTTCTTATTTGATTTAAGATATAAAAAAAAAATTGTAAAATGACTCTTAAAATGACCTCTACCACAAGTATTTTCCTTGCTTTTTGTGAGGGAGTTTTTGGGCCTGAAAGTTATTTTTGTAAGTTTATAATTTTGCAAGGATTGGTACGTTTGTGGGATTTCAAACTTGGGAGGCGCCATCAGATTTTCAAACTAAAGCTGGTATGACCTCTTTTTTATACTATGATGCACACGGCTTCTTTAGATTGAAGGTATGAATGTCTGGTAGGCTTTTTGGGCTAAAAGTGTAATTTTTTACTAAATACTAACTACAATTTTTTAAAAATCACATTTTATTAACTGCATTTGAAATTTTAATTTTTTTTAAACCTACGTTTTTGGAAAAAGGATCCAAAGAGTATGCTTGAGCGATTGAATTGTAATAAAAAAATTTTATTTCCATTGAAATGAAAAGAAATCGGGTCCACGTTTTGAAACCACTAAATTAAATGGACTGTTAGTTCTTCACATGTACTCCTTCCCTTGGACAAAGCATAATTTGTTTGCCATCTGAAACACAGTTAGAGAAGAAGTTATAGGAGCTCGAGTTGTTCATGAAGAGCTTTGTTATTTACAGCCCTAACTGTGCATGCTAAACCCATTTCTATATTAGGACGACTCACAAATTTACAGTCCAAAAATTGCTCATTCAATCAATACAGATACAGGGAGAAGCTTTCCAAGAATAACGAGAGAACAATTAGAACCTGAACATTTTGTTAGTTAGATACTAAACCCCTGATAAATTACTCATTTATAAATTCAATTTCCAAAAGTTAAAACTTTCAAGTTTTAGTCACTGCAGAAACAGAAGTTACAGCAGATCAAAGAAGTTAACAGAATTTTCTTCATCAAGAGTTGGGAAAAGGTTCAAATACGATTTAATACATTCAGGAGCTGAAAAATGTTAAACTATAGGATTTGGTTCAGTGTCTTTGTTTAGCTATAAACATAATGCATTGGGGGTTGTAGTCCCAGAAGGGTATCTCGCCGGTGGCTTTGTGTCTAAGGTGGTGCATCAGGATCCTCTTTTGCATCCATTTTCTCAATCTCTTTCTTTAGAAACTGCTGACGAGGAGACAACAATGGTTGCTTTCAGGTATGGACCCAATGGTGTTGGTGGAAATGGTGATGCCACATTATCTGGAGAAGCGGCTCGTTTAGTCAGTCAAGAAGATGGCTTGGGTATTGGTGCTTTCAACTCAAGGCTTCTTGGTGTTTGAAGTCATTCAGGCACTATTGATGTTGAAGCAGACCCTAGGTCTGTGTTAGGGCTGCATTTAAGGTGAGATAGGTTTAATAGATAAGTTAGAATGAAATTTCAATTAAATAGGATTATGTTATTTAAGTTTAGGATTAAAGTTAATTTTATCATTTCAAATCTTATCAATTTAGGTGTTACCCTATTTAGAGACTATTTTGATGTAAATAAAACTATCAGAGAAAGTATTTAGAGAAAGTATTTTGTAATCAATCTGTGGTATTCTCCCACTTTAAGTGGAGTTATGTGGTATTCTCTTGCCCGAAGTGGAGAATTGTTTCATTCAAATCGATTTCTGGTTTACAATTCCATCGTGCAATCCCATTTCCAGTCACATACCAATCACAGTAACCTATCAGTCTATTGAGTGAGCTTTAGCTATTAAAGGGGGGAAACTAATCTCTTTACCGAACTTTGATCCTTTTTCTTCTTGTTTCTCTTTTGGGAATCTGAGGGAGGTCGGTGTTAATGGTGATAAGGGGAAAGGGATCACACTTCCTGCTTTGGTTGGGATGGAGTTGGATTGCGTATAAGGGAACAACCAGCTTGCTAGCAAGTCGCTGCCACACATGGATGTAGATCTTTACAATAGGGAGGAGGCCATGTTTTGCACACCTCTGAGCTCCTGTCTCCCCTGTTGTGTTTGGGAAAACTGATTGCTCAGGGTTTGAGTATTCAGATTACGTTTCGCAAAGAGTGAAGGAGATCCATCATGTTGTGGGGCTGTTGTGTGAGGGTTTTGAGGAGCAGTTTATGGCTTTATTGACAGCCATTGAAGCGAGTCGGAAGAGGCAAGGGTAGGGGTTTCTCGGTTTTTAATTAAGTCTAAGTTGTTATCTTGGAACATGAAAGAGTTGAATGAGGGGAACAAACGTGATGCGAGCCTACTAGTAACAAAATAATAAAAATGATAAATCGGTTACTTCGTGAGAGCTGTAATCTTTAATGGCTATTTCGAAGGAACCTTGACCTCCAAAACATAGTAAACTGTATTATAAAACAATATCCAACTCATACCTTATTATTGATTATTTCTCCTTTAAATAGAAGAACTAATTATATAAGAGACCACTTAGGTCTGGACTTCTAAGACTAAATTCTGACTCTAATAAGGAAAAGATCTCAATTAGAGATATATCCCTTATTAAAAGATATTATACTCTTTACTAGACTCTACCACAATACTGGACTATATCAAATAATAATAATCGTATCAAAACGCCTAAGGGTAAAGAATGTGCTCAGAGATGGAAGGCTGGTAATGTTTGTTTTCAAGAAACTAAGCGGGAGCTTGTCTTGCTTTGTTGTGCACAATTTGTGGGGTTACCATCATATGGATTGGTGTTATTTAGACTCTAGAGGAGCTTCCGGTAGAATTTAGCTTATGTGGGGATAAGAGGGTGGTGGAAAAAATTGACGAGTGAGGGGAGTTTACAGATGCTTGTTCATTCAAAAACGTTGAAAACACTTGGGCTTTTGCGGGTATTTATGGCCCTAATTCTAATGAGGATAGAAGGCTTCTTTGGGATTAATTGGCTAGTTTGCCAAGTTGATGGAACTTGCCTAGCTTTATTGGGAGAGATTTTAACGTCACCTGTTTGCCTAGTGAGAGATCAGGAGAAGCTCATTTTTATCCAACTATGGTGAAGTTCTCATATTTCATTTTTAATCAGGGTTTGATGAATCACCCTCTTGTTAATGGAACTTTTACTTGGTTGAATAATTGGGATCTTCCCTCCTAGTCTAGGATTGATAGAGTTCTTGACTCTCCAGATTGGGAAGTGCAATTTCCTGGTGTGTCCCAGAAGGGGCTTCCTAGATTGTGCTCGTACCACTTTCCTATTCTTTTTTTATTGCAGAGACTTTAAGAGGGGTAGAATGTATTTCAAATTTGAGAATATGTGGCTAAAATCTAATAGAGTGAAATAGTGGTGGAATTCTTATCACTTTCAAGGCTTTTCGAGTTTTATTTTGGCCCGCAAGCTTAAGGCTTTGAAAACTGATGTAAGAAGCTGGAATGAGGATGATGTGGGCATGATTAGTCTAGCAACAATAACCCAGGACAATACAAGAAGAAAAAGGATAGAAATCTCAACTTAACTCAAGTATAGCTGTAATTGCTAAAAGTGGAGAAGCAGAAGAAACAAGAGTGCAAAGATTCAATTGATAAAATATGGTAATTGATGATCTCCAAAAGACAATACGAGACAATCATTTATAGAGATAAACACCAAACATAGATCATGAATACTCATTTTATTCTGAAGTACAGTACCTTCACGTCCAACCCTTCATTTTCTGTTCCCTCATTTATTTAGACTAAATAGTCTCTTAGATAGGTTGATTTACTGATGACTCTTTTAGACTTCCTCTTGGAATGTGAACCATCATGAGTCTCTTCAGTTTCGCTGGACGCACCCCTGCTGGACGCTCCGCTGCTGCACACTCCTTTGCTGAACGCTTCGCTGGAAGACTCTTTATTGCAACTAAATGCTCTGCATCAATCTCCCCAATTTGAAAAGGACTTGTCCTCGAGTCTAACTGGCCATCAGCTTTGTCATCATGAAAAGCTTGTAAATCAGCCACGTTGAACATAGCTAAAACACCCATAGCACTGGATAAATCAATCTCATAGACATTAGCACTGATCCTCCTTAGCACATGGAATGGGCCATCCGCTCTATCATGCAACTTTCCATGCTTCCCACGGGAAATATTTCTTTCTGCATATTCATCCAAACAAGATCTTCTTCCTTGAACTCAACACATTTTCGATGCCTATCCACCAATTCTTTATACTTCATATTACATGCTTCCAGTTTCTTGCTGAATTGTTCATGTGACTTCTTGATGTGTTTAGCCATATCAGTTGCATCTGCACTGAAACGATCATTGATTGGTAGAGGAACAAGATCCAATGGACTATTGGGATTACGAACGCAAACTACTTCGAAAGGACTCATGCCAATACTTCGATTCTTGGAATAGTTACGTGCAAATTTAGCTTGAGGAAAAGTTGTAAGCCTGGTAGCTTTGTTCTTCCCAACTAGAGACCACAACAAATTTCCAAAAGAGCAGTTAGTAACTTCAGTCTGTCCATCCGTTTGAGGATGTTGTGAGGTGTTGAAATGCAATTTAATCCCCATCTTTCTCCCCAAAGTACACCAAAAGTGACTGAATGACCAATTCTAATAAAAGAAAGAACTCCATTGAATCTCTGTTAGTTGATAGTTAGTTTCCACTGATCAGGTGGAGATTAGTGAGCACATTGTGCGATTTTATATTAATCTGCATTTCGAGCAATTTAGTTGGCGGCCCAAGTTGGACGACCTTTCTTTTGACTCTGTTGGTGAGGTTAAGGCCAATTGGTTGGAGAGAGAGTTTGAGGAAGGGGAGGTATCAGAGGTAGTGAAAGGTATGAATAGTGATAAGGCCCCTGACCCTGACAGTTACTCTATGGTGTTCTTCTAAGTTTGGTGGGATGTTTTAAAAGAAGACATCATGAAGGTCTTTCATGATTTCCATGCTAGAGGCAAGTCTAAGAGGAGCCTAAATGCTACGTTCATTGCTCTCATTCTGAAGATTTTTGGAGCTATTGATCTTAAGGATTTTCGTTTGATTAGTCTAGTGAGAGGCATTTAAAATATTATTGCTAAAGTTCTATCTAATAGCCTAAAAATGGCATTGGAGAAGATTATTTCCAAGTCTCAGAATACATTCATCTAGGGAAGGCAGATTTCAGATCCTATTCCATTGCTAATGAATGCCTTGATTGCATAATCAGATCTAGGGAACCGGGTTTTCTTTGCAAATTGGATTAGAAAAAGCTTATGATCATGTTAATTGCGATTTTCTATTGTACATGCTGGGGAGGAGCGGTTTTGGGGGAAATTGTGTACATGGATAGCTTATTGTATCTCTTCGGTGCTTTTTCTGTAATGGTGAATGGCACTTCCACCAGTTTTTTTAATAGTTCTCGTAGCTTGAGACAACCCTTTGTCTTCGTTGTTGTTTGTCATTGTGATGGAGGCTTTTGGCAAGATGGTCTCTGCTGTAGTGAGTGGGGGTTTGTTGTCTTAGCTTTTCTGTGGGGATTGGGAATGATGGTGGGATTAATATCTCTCATCTTCTATTTGCGGATGACACTATAATTTTTTGTAGGACTGACCCAGATCACTTTTGTCATTTGCGTTGTTTGTTCTTACGTTTTGAAGCTATCTTGCATTTGGAGATAATTTTGCTAAGTCAGAATTAATTCTTGTTGGTAATCATATATTCATATATATATATAAAAGCCGAGTATTGCGTTAGAGAGTGTCTAGAATTGCAACACGTGGCATGCTTAAAATTTTGACATGTGGCATGAATTAACTCTAAAAGTTTTTTTTACTCTGGAGTTATTAGTTATGATTGTATTTATTGCACGCATTAATTCTAAAAAAATTAGTCATATTAGTAATTAATCATATCTAATATAATATCTAATCTAATATTCCTTTTGGTTTTTAACTGCTATCATATCTTTTCATTTTAAAACTTATGTTTAAGTAAAACAATAAGTGTGTTTAAATGAGACAATTAAAACAGAGGGTTTAATTATTTTAAATGTTCCTTTTAGTTTTTCCATTTTTTTTTCTTATTACAATCCAACTAGCCTTTTGATCTTCAAGATCGAGGCTTTATAAAGAATCCAAACCAAATTAGAGTAAACACATGTCTCTCTCTTTTGTTCTTTTTACTTCATTTTTTTGGCAAATCAAGTGGAGAGGTGAGTTGAAGGTTGGTTTCCAATTATTTTTTGCACATTGTTTACCCAATTTTTGGTTCTAATATATATATATATATATATTGAAATTGCTTCTCTTCTTTTTTTTTTGGTAAATTTTACACTAAATTCAAGGAAATGATGGTGAGAAAAAGTTTCTCATTGTTGTTTTTTGTACAAGGTATGACAATGTTTTAGTTTACGTTGTTATTCATTGAGG
>FXXK01002066.1:59588-92136 GCA_900184695.1 Betula pendula
CTTTTTTTTTCTTTTTTTATCTTTTTTTTCAATTTTTGTCCTTATTGTCTATTTTAATTTATGTATTATTTTGGGTACAATACACATACTGCTCTCAAAGGGGTGTGCAAGTTCACCGCCTTCCGCCTACCGACCGAGTTTCAACCGACTCCGACCGCCTACCGCCCATTGACGGTCGGTAGGCGGAAGAAAAAAATTTCTTCCGACATTTGTCGGTTGGTAGGCGAAAATGGTTTTGTACCGACCGCCTACCGACTTTAACCGACATTCACATTCTCATAATCAATATAATTGGGAATGAGGAAAATTCAAATTTTGAAAAATTCAATCATGTTGTGCCACATCACTTTGTAAGAGTTTTTTTTGTAAAATTTTTTGAAAGTTTTTATGATGGTATGAGAATGTAAATGACCGACCTAATAGATTTGTGAATGTTAATTATGAGAATATGAATTTGAAACAGATTTTTATATTATTGGGTTATATTACATTTTGAAAATATCAACATTTTTTTGAAAATTGTCATATTAGAAAACCTATTTTTTGACCCAAAAAAGGTAAGGCTTTAAGGTCATAACATGAAATTTGGCCCAAAAAGTGCATGGGCCTACCCAACCAAATCGAAAACTTGGCCCGGTTCAACCGATATTTCCGACCACCAATTACCGACAAAGTCGGTAGGTAGGCGAAACAAGCCTACATGCGGTAAAGTCGGTATAATTTCCGACATTACCGACTATAATTTGGCGAAACGCGAAAATGTTTTTTTCGACACCGACTTAACCGACAAACACCCCTACAACTCAAACTATCACTTCATTGTCAATGTACCCCTCAAATCACCAATTGTGTCAATGTCCCCCCTAAACTACTAAAAATGTTAATGTCCCCCAAGTCCAACAAAAAGACAAAAATAATCCAAAAAATTTTCAAGTAGACAAAAATATCCTTATAATTTTTTATAAAAAAAAACTTTGTTTCAGAAAAACTAATTAATAAAACAAAGGAGTGTATTTTGGAGGACAATTTTTGTGAACCGGTTTTAACCCATAGTTTTCAAACACTGAACGGCTCATTTTTAGAAAAAAAAAAAAAAAAAAAAAAAAAAAAAAAAAAAAGGGTCCATTTTTTTATGGGATTTCATTAAATTCAAAATTTTAATATAAGATAATATGGTCTTCAAAATTTATTACTCTCTTAAACTGTAGGGAGAGAAATTTAAAATTTAAAAACATATCACTAACTATAAAGAAAACAATTTTTTTTTGTTAGTGAAAATCTGCCAAATTCATTGATAATATCAGGAGCATAAAGTCTTACATTAGAGCAAAATAAGGCAATATATGTATATATTATATATATATATATATATTTGATTGTTGTGTAAAAAAAGAAATAGAAACGCTTTTGAAATACCAAAGAAATAATTAGGCATTAAACGTAATGTGAGAGGATTTATTTGATTGCATTAAATGTTTAGTGGAAGATTTTGTTTATTTTGTATTCATTAAATAAAAGATTTTGTTTATTTTGCTCTGCATTATTTTTTGAATGTTCATAATTATATAAATTTTATTTGTATTCAAATACAATAGGCATTACATATACATTATCACAACTTTCTCTTAATTTTTCTATTAATGCTTTAATAATCATAATTCAAATTTTCTTCTTGCTATATATATATATATATAGAGAGAGAGAGAGAGAGTAATTATATATGTCATATTTCATGTCTCTCTTGTGTCAACCAAAAGTGGTGTGGCTTTTAAAATCACCATTGAATTTATTATCGATGATATATATATATATATATTTGTGATTTATACATTCATGCTATGTTTTGTGTGATTTTGTGTCACTATATTTATTAATGCATGAGGAAGATGCATTTAAATTTTGAAATTAAATTATAATGAAGAATCTCGCGCATAGCGCGGGTTATGAGCTAGTATTAATAATGTAGAAGGTTTGGCTAGGATCTTGGGATGCAAGGGTCTCTTTATTGCCTATGAAGTACCAAGGTCTTCCGTTGGGTGTTTCTTTTAAAGCAAAATCTATTTAGGATGGCATTATTGAGAAGATTGAGCGTTGTTTTGCTGGTTGGAAGTGGTTGTACTTGTCTAAAGGGGGTAGGATTACCTCTATCAAGAGCACATTGTCTAATTTGCCTACTTACTTTATATCTTTGTTTCCCCTCCCAACTGCTAGGGTGGCCAATCGAATTGAGAAGTTACAGCGGGATTTCTTGTGGGGAGGTATGGGTGAATAGGTTAAATTTCACCTAATAAGCTGGTCCAAAGTGTGTTCTCTGATCTCTGAAGGTGGATTTGGGGGTTCAAAATTTGCTCACGTTCAACTGACCTCTTATGGGAAAGTGGTTATGGTGTTACACTTATCTGAAAGAGGCTCTGTAGAAATTGATAGTGGATGTTAAATATGGTATTGAATGGAGGTGGGTGGTGCTCTAATGGAGTCAATGGATATGGGGTGGGTCTTTTGAAATTCATTAGAAGGGGTTGGAAGGAGTTTTCTAGATATACTAGATTTGAGGTGGGTAACAACCCCAAGATTAGTTTTTGGCATGAGGTGTGGTCTGGGGAGCTGCCCCTTAAGGTAGCATTTATGGAGTTGTTTAGCATTGCCTGCTTTAGGGATGCATTTTTGGTAGATCGTCTTTAGTTCTCTAATTGCTCTCCTTAGTGGAAGGTTAATTTTGTTAGGGCGGCGCATGATTGGGGTTGGAATTCTTTTCCTTATTTTTCGATTAGTTGTATTCCATTCGATTGAAACAGAACGGTGTAGACATGCTTTGCTAGAACCCCTCCAAGGAAGGGTTGTTTGATGTAAGAACATTCTATAATGTCTTAATCCCCCACTACAACACTCCTTTTCCTTGGAGGTGTATTTGGCGGAGTAAGGCCCCTTTGAGAGTGGATTTCTTTGTTTGGTCGGTTGCTTTAGGTAAGATTCTTACTTTAGATAACCTAAGAAAGTGGTATATCATTGTAGTAGATTAGTGCCTCTTTTGTAAGAAGAGTGGGGAAGCCATTGACCACATTTTACTCTATGCAAGACAACTAGTGCCTTATGGAGCTCTATATTCGGTTTGTTTGGTTTAGCGTGGGTCATGCCTCGTCGAGTAAAAGATCTCTTCGCTTGTTGGAGATGGTAGTTTGGTAGTCTCTAAAGTGAAGCTATTTGAAAGATGATTCTGCTTTGCATGATATGGTGTATTTAGAGAAAAAGAAATGACAGAAGCTTTGAAGACAGTAGTGGAGTTAAAGGCCTTTTTTTTCAATACCCTTTTCCAGTGGATGGCTGTCTATGATTGTTTTCATATTTCTAGTTTTCATGACTTCTTTTTTTTTAATCTTTTTTCTTTTTCTGATTAGGTGTTTTTCTTGTATACTTCATGTGTAATTGGGTGCGCCTTTTGGTTTTTAATGAATTTTGATTACTTCTTAAAAAAACAAAATTCTGCTGGCCTTTTGGTGTGAGATCTTAGGAAGAAGTCAATATTTCTATTGGCTCAAACGCAGACATGTGGTTTCCCTCTTAGATTTCACCCTTAAAATTGGTCAACATTGTTGTTAAATGCTCAAGGTTGTTCTGTGTAAAGGGACCAATTGAAACGACTGACAGTAGAAAGAAAAGCGGGAAGGGCATCTATTTAAAAGAAGAAACTCATTCATGGACTGATTCCGACTGATTATGGACAGATGACCCTTTGCCATAGACCAATTGCAAGAGATTCACTGGCATATAGCATAAAGAGACTGGTTGAGTTGTCACGATCAGTCTCTCTTCCTGGTAGCAGTACGAATAGGAAATCCAACATGACTGTATTAAGCCTTAAGCAATCAGGGTTAAGTTAGCTCATTGCCAGAAAGCAAACAGGAGCTCGTACTTAGATCAGAGGACACTCATCCCAGGCAGGCAGCAGGGCTTCAGCTACATTTAGCTGCACTGTCTTGCCATGGAATTGAACAATGTACCTGATGTTTGGTAATTAATGGTAATATAAATACCATGTAGATGAAGATCAGTGGTAAAAGTGCAGTTCTGTAGGAGGATCTGAATTTCACTATTAGGAGTTGGGTTTATGTAATTGGTCAATTGAAGTGTAAGCCAACATCTTTATAAAGTATTGTATTCTTTTGGTAGATTAATTGGTGGTTTTTCTGTCTCAATCCAAACAAAATGCTGGAACTTTTTAATATAGTCGACTGATTGAGTTTAATTGCATTTATGGTTTTATTTTGATGTACTCATTGAGAAGAGTTCTACTTTGATCTCGACAATTGTCTTGTTCACTACGTTACACAACATGCCAATATTTACTAAGTGCTTTGCTTTATATTAGTTCCTACGTAGATACAAATTCTAATTCTATATATGTGATGCTCTCCATTGAATATATAGGGTATATCATCTTCTACATCATTAAGTAGGTAAACAGCAGCTCTGAAGGTCTCATTACTTTGAGCTCTCCATTGAATATACAGGGTACATCATCTTCTACATCATTAAGTAGGTAAACAGCATCTCTGAAGGTTTCATTACTTTGAACTTAGTTAGATTATTGCCCTTACTAACTAGGTGGCTTCTCTTGTATACTTCCTGTGTACTTGGGGGTGTTTTACGCTTTTAATGATATTTCGATTACTTATAAAAGATAAAAAATAAAAAATAAAAATGACTTTGACCTTAGATATCACTCACTCAGATGTCTGCTCCAAGCCAGCATAGATACATACCACTTCAGTTCTTCCTAGTCAAATATGCTACATCTAGTTTCTGCAGATTGAATAGGGCTTATATGAGTTAATCTGAGCACAATGTTAAAACATTGTAGGTACAAGAAAATAAAACTACAATGTAATAAGTACAATATGTTTTTATCTTCATGTTTCTCCTAAAATGATCAACTGCAATGACAAACTAAAGTTGTTCTGTACATAACCAAATCTCACTTTGTTCTCTCTTCATTTTGTAAGTTTCCTCCCTAATTGACCATAGACAGATATCTAATGAACTACTTTCAGATTTAATAGGGATTTCTTTTATTTACTGGGCTTTGGATGGAAGCATGTCATTTCTTCTCTGAGTATTATTGTAATTGCTACTTAAACATTTCATTTTTAATAATATAATGACCTCAATGTCCTCAGAAGAATATGTAAAATGCGTTTGGCACTGCGATTTTGCTGATTAAAATTGCGATTTTAAACTAAATCGTAGAAAATGTATCATCTAGTTGTGCGTCTTTCAAAAATTGCAATTTGAAAACGTAGAAAAATATGCATTTTCAAATCATATACAACGAGGTGCGTTTTAAAAACGCACGATTTTAAATGCTAAATTTTTACCAAACACTTAACTGCGTTTTTACAAATTGTACGTTTTAAAATCGCTATTTTTAAAACACACTTTTTAAAATTGTAAACCCAAACAGACTCGTAAAATAATAACGGGAATATGATAGTTGTATAAAATTGTGCCACTATTTGGAGGGGTGAGTGGGAGCTTACTCAGTAAGGTTCTGGCTGATAAAATGATAGAAATTACTTGTTGCTGCTTGCAAATTGTAAGAATGTTGAGTTGTTATGACTAAACAAATGGCAACTCTAGTCTGGTTGTTTGTGTATAGTTTTTCTGTTCAATTTTAGCCAACTGCTTTATCTCTTACTCATTTGGCAATTAGTTCTCTTCTAGTCCTGATAATTTATTGTACTTCGGCTGTATCTTATTCCCTCAAGTTAATTGAAGGAACAATCACTTATCTTACTGGATTTTATAAGTGGAGGGCATGCCTTCTGTATATATTGGCTCCTACCTTGTATTCACTAGCATACATAGAATTATCTTTCATAAATTTTAATTTTGTGCAATCTACCGTGTAAAACTGGAAAAATAGGACAAGTGAATTCGATTCAATATTTTTTTTCTGTACTGCCAAGAAAAAAACCTTGCTGTCTTGGAGATTGACGTCAATAATAACTTACCAGTAACTCTTTCTTATATTAAATTTTATAGTTTTATCCAAATAGGATCTATTATCATTAGCTGAAAATTGAGCACTTCAGGTTTTACACAAGTATTGTGGAAGGTAGAAATAGAGAATTCTTGACTCGTGATTTGTATATGGAGGACTGGTTGCTTGAATCTGACGGTGGCCAGCAGGAATCTAGTCAATGGAGAGGACAATTAAATGAGAAGGTGATGCAGAGGGTTTGGTTGAGCACAAAGTTGAAACCAGAGAGCAACTATCCTTGAGTGCATATTTCAAGCTTGGTCTTCTTCTGGTGTTCTTCATGTGGGATTTCGTGCGTTTGAAGTGAGTATATATACTAAGTTGTTTTTACCATCCAATTGTGCTTCTCCTCTCAAATTTTCATGCAAGCTTGATTCCAATGAGCTCTAGCAGAAATGGCATTCTCCTCCCTCCATAAGAATGGGGTGGAGCTGAGGTTATAGGTTGAACACTCGCTACATGTGTATGTAAATTATCAAAATAGTTTTAAAAAAGAAAAGATCATCATGCAAGCTTGATGTTAATTATATGCTATGCCAAGTAGCTTTGACATGGTAAATTTACTGTCCCACCTTAGAATCACAAAGAATATATAAGAATATTCTTGTCCCATAATGCTGGTTAAACATTGCTGCATCTATCAATGCAGGAGCATGTGATTACTGATATTACATACAACAGTAATAAATTTCTGCATTTTTGGGAGCATTATTAATTATAGTGTAATTCAGAGCACACATTATGTTTGTACCTATATAAGGTTCCTAAGCAAGTAGCACACTATTCTTATGTATATTGAACCTTTATTTCTATGCAGGAGATGCAATCCATGAAATGTTCTCCTTTATCTAAATTCTAAAATCACCTTGTAATTTTACTCGTTTGCACTTATGCAAATTCAACAAACAATCAATCAGTCGAGTCTGAAGAACCCAAATATTTGAATTTGAAAATCTTACTCTTTAACCTGTATTGGATTCCAAATTCCATGGCTGTCCTGTGGAATTGAGATTATTTGCTCTATTTGTTTCTCTGACATAAAACAAATGTAAACTGTTTCTGGCCCATTTTTTGCTGCTGTTGAACAGAATTACTTGTGACAATATTAAGTTTGGAAAAGTTAGGAATAAAACAATTTTTTTCTACTATTACTGTGAGGGCTATAAGACAGTTGAGGATTGCACTATTTTGCTGGAGTGTTCACTTTCGTACTCCATTGGTAAGTCTGTGAATAATCAGAAATAGTTTTGGTTATTGTTCTTTTTTATTTTGTCATCATATGTGGTCATTATTACGATTGACTAAACCAAGGCTTATGTTTTCATATATTTTTTTCAACTCCAAAAATTTTATGTGATTTGCTCTTGTATTGTTTGGTTCAAGTTGTTGTAATGGGTTATTAGATTCCATTATGGTGGCATGGCTTTTTCAGTAAATCCTTATGGTAGCGTTCTTTTTTAAGGAAAATGAGTGGACAAAAAGGCCAATCATAAGTGATACTTCAGTGCATGGTGCTGCACAGATGGTGGAAATCAAGAAGGTGAAATAGTATCAATTATCCAAATCACTTGTAGTTTGTTTCAAGAGATTGATTCTAGTAAAGATAGCTCTAAGTGCTAGGTGTTTCTGCAGCAATGAATAATCTTGCTTGAATTCTACTTCGTAGTCTTAAGTGTAGGAATTTTGCTTTCTCTTTAGTAGCCAAGTTCATTTGGTTGATTTCATATGCCTGAGAAAATGGTTCATTGATGCCCCTCTGTGTTGCATTGACCATAGAGGGTGAATTTAGTACAAGTCCTGCCTCTGTTTGCTTTATACCACATGGTAGAATGGAGTTTGATGATCGGAATACTAGTTTCTGTTTTTTTTTTTTTTCTCTTATCGAGCCTCAGTCACATTGTACAGGATCCATGTGCCATGAAATAATGCACAATCATGATGGATAGCTGCAATAGTGATTCCATGTGAATATATGGCATGTAGAATGGCTTCTCTATTATTTGTCTTAGGATCACAAACAACTGTGTTCAAGTTTGCAGTTTTGAGTGGCTTTCATGTTTATATTTTTGCAGTTCTTTGCTTCAGAGAAACAAAGTAACCCATGGAGAGCCTCCTCCAAATGCGCTCCAGCTTGTGGAACAGACCAAAAGACTTCACAGAGAACATCTTATTGCTTGGAGTTCAACTCTTAATAGGAGGCCAAAGGTCGAAATCTGGTATATATTTTTGCTTGGACAGAAAAGCTCTCCTTGGGGATCCTTGGATGGGTGAGGCTAGGGCGACTTTACTTGCGATTAGACAAGCGGAGGCAAAAGGCCTAAACAATGTTATTTTTAAGGTATCTGCAGTTCTAAACAAAGACCAACCGATCGAATAGCAATTAGAACCAATCATTTCGAAAGCTCGAAGGCATCTAAAGTCCATTCCAGATTGGGCCTTTTGTAAAGTTCAACCGCAGTACTAATTAACTTGTGCATAACATCGCTAGTTGGGCCGCCTCCACCAATCAAAGTGGAAGCATTTCCACTTATTTCTTCCTCTGTTATCGTGGTCCGTATCATTGATACAAACGGATCTGGCCTAGGTACTGTAGAAAAAATTATAAGAGATCTGTAAAAAAACCAACAGTTTAGATTTAATCCCCCTCTCTCCCTCTGACCTTTTGCTCCACCTTGTTTTTCATTCTTCACTTCTGGGTTTTGTTTAATTTTATTTTACACTCTGACACCGGAGGCCACTTAATTTTGCTGGGTTTGACGGCATGTTTTTTGGGCCTTTTAATTTGCAATTATAACTTCCTTAACAATCAAAATATATGGGCACTGTAATGGCGACTCCCTTATTATTTCATTAGGATATTTTTCAAAATTGAACGTCACTAACTATAGACTAATCGAATTGTAAATGGTAAACACTCCATGTTTGACCCAGTAAAGATGGGTAGGTTTGAAACTGCATGTCAACAATCAAACAGTAGTGCCTATATATTCATTGTTATATTGGCAAGTAACAACTCTCTTCCTTTCCACAAGGCAACATGTGGTTTGAGGTCTGGCAAGTAACAACTCAGGCAACATGTGGTTTGAGGTCTGGCAAGTAACAACTCAGGAAACATGTGGTTTGAGGTCAAGAGACGCTTCCTCCTTGGCTTTCTTCTGCTCACTACCCTGTTCCTTGCATGGAGCTTGTTCATCAACGGTAAGAGGAGCACCTTTTTCTCTCTAAATTTTGTATGTATTGTTTGAGATGCATATATCAATAGGCTATTGCTTCACATTTTGAGTTTTTTACTTGTGGGTGTGTGAACAGTAGAGAGGAAGGGGGAGCCTTTTCTTTGAACTGCTCTGTTAAACCTTCATACTAGACAAATGGTAAGAATTAAACATGAACAGAAAAAAGACGATCAAATATTTTCTCCCTGTTTTCTACTGCCAATACTAAATGATATGGCTTCAAAGTAGCTTTGAAGTCCCATGTCTCAATATGGTCATATAGATAGATAAATTTTGTCCTGACAATCCAATTAATGAATAGCATATAATGATTTTAGCCACACCACTCCATCAATATTCATCAAGAATATCTCTTATGGATAACTCAGTCTAACCTCTATAACTTGATTTAAATGTGTGGTGAAGTTTGTGGCACCGAAGGCAGAATAGCCTTACAACCAAAATATATAGTAGAAAATTATGCAGTAGAAAACAAGGCTACTAGAAATTTGAAAGCTACTAGAAATTTGAAGGCTACTCTAACTGAAGTTAATTTACAGTGCATGTTTTACTTCGCAATCAACTGTGATGAACTTGACACCCGCATTTATGTCATGTCTGCTTCCAATTGCACTGTATTTATGATCTTTTAACACCAGTTAGCGCCATATTCTCTCAACGTTTTTTTCTTGCTTGAAACGGTCTGTGGTAATTACTCTGATCAGGTGAGAAAATTGAGAAGTTAGCTCATGCAAGGGATGCGGAAGAATTGTCTGGAGCTGTTACTGTAAAACAAACGAAAGGCCGACCTTTGCCCTTGGCAAAACTAATGCAGCAACGACCACCTAAACCACCACCGCCAACTCCTATAGTGCCCACAGGGCCCATCCCCTAATATATTGGCATTTTCCTGTATTTCATGTATTAGACATCTCTTGATGATACATAAATGACATCAATAGCCAAATATCGAAATCAAAATAGTTTATACTCTAAATGTCAGTTCCACATCAACCATTGAATAAATGTGTTAGCATAAGACCCCATGATTCTTCTTTACATTCTGAAAGCACCAGACATAAATCCTTCAAAGAAATAGAAGTTTTATTGCAAACCTACTCTACACGGTAAAGGCAGAATATTTTATTTTGGGGGACCCTATGATGATATTACTACAAATTTATTTGATGTATAATACAAGTCAATTAGGGTATATATGTTTGTGGGTGTGTCTGCGCGTGTGTGATACTCTAAAGCATCAATGAGAACATAGAAATTTCATTAAAAATTTTGGAGCAAATGTTATGTCAAGAAAATAAATATGGTTATTTAGAATTTGAGAAAAAAAATATATAAAAGTCTGATATTAAATATTTAAAATATAAAACAAGAGATTTCTCTTAATTTTTTCACCAAGTGTACTTGTTGGTTAAATCCCTTTTATCTATTCATTTAGTTAAAATAATTAGATCGAGAAATTATCTTTTAAGATTACATGAAGGAATGCATTAAACATATCAAACCCCCATGAGACAACATAAATATGAATATACAATGTAGAACATTACATCGACTCAATTGTGGATTTCAGCCATTTCTAATAAGCAATTAACATGAGAAATTTTATTTAAATTAGGGGATCGGTATCTATTTTAACAGAATAATAAGGGGCCAAATGCCTTTTCTTGACTGAATTTATATCAAGCATAACAGCAATTGTGAAGACTTTGGAGGGACCAAATACTAGTTTTTACTAGATTTATTAGGTGTAAAATCAATTTTAAAAGGTTTGGGGGCCATGACTAGCTGGTCACTGTGTAGCTCTATCATTGCTGCAGTGTTGTAGGTATGCATTATGCACGTAGTAAAGCATAAACAAAGTGTATATTTCCTTAGCAAACTGTTTTTTGTTGCACAATGGGATGCTGGTGCAAGGTTCACAAAATTTGTTCTTAGAAATTATTGGGTCATTGGCACTATGAACAGTTAATCTACAGCGTGGCATATATTTCATTGGAGTTTCATTCTTTTGGAATCTATGACAGAAATAGATTTGAATATTAATCATGCAGTAAATTGAACAATAGAAGTTACACAAGAGTCAATGAAATGTCTTACCATGTTTTCAAAAACCTAAGAATATAAATTCTCTCTTTCTTTTTTTAATAGTTTTATGCTCAAAAACATAACAAGCTTAAATATGAAATCACAATTGAGAAAAAATGCACTTACCAAACAGAAACATTCTCATGCTCTGGCACAACTTCAAGAGGCAAGTTGATATGCCTGGGCCTCATTTATCTCTTTTTTAGACTCCAGTCCTGGAAATTGTCCAATATCATGTCCTTCAAGCGGTTGAAACTCATTTTGTAAACCAATGGCAAACTCTTCAGGATGAGCTCCACCCGTTTGGAAATAATCTGCAATCTGCATGTAAAAGACCAGTCTGATGTAAACATCAATTACTTTGATGGTACATTAAACCTTGAATAAAATCAAAAACCAAAACTTTTAGAGTCTTGATGTCCATAGATATTTTAATTCGCGTAGCACTACAAAAGGAAATTCGTAGCGATTTTGGAGAATATGATCCAACAGCATCATTAACTTTTATGGGATATGTAGTTATCTACACAAATACAAACAAATAACTGAAATACAATAAAATAATATTAAAAAAAAAAACTGAAGTGGCACTTACGTGATTGGCAAGAGTCATTCCACTTAAGGCTGCTGACTCTAAACTTGAACCAAGTAACCAATCACCACATATACCAGCCCTTCCATGAGGATCAAAGATGCAGGGGATACCAGGTTTATTAGTTGGAAGAGCTGCACCCCTGTAGAATCCGGAATATGGGACATAAATCCCAATCATTGTATCCAATTAATTTTCAAATTAAAAATGAAAATCCTTTAAGCATTCATTATACAAGAACCATAATTAGGTCATATTATTAAAAAACAAAAAACAAAAAACAAAAAAGGAAATGGAAAAAATGTTCCAGTAGTCCCTGAAGTATGACCTTTTATCAAATCACTCCCTAAGGTTCAAAAGTTATCAATTTACTCCATAAAGTTTGAACTGTTATCAAACAAATCCTTCTGTCCACCTTCCATTAAATTTTTAATGTTGTTGCCATGTAATATCCAATTAAAAAATGACATCAAAATAGTACTGTCAATGTGCCAATGTCACTCATTAGACTCGTTGGCATGCCACCTCATAAAATACGTCAGCCCTTATTTTTTAAATATCACACGTCAGATGATTAAAAAAATGATAGATCATCGACTGCTGTACAGTTTGCTTTACCGCTCAGTTCTCCCCACTCTCCATCGGCTCTCTGTGCAGTTTAGACTCCAGCAAAAACACTTTCAACATCAAACCAAGTACGAGCAATATCACAAACAGACAAGTCCACCAATAGCCAAGCATAAGGTCATCTGCAAGTCCTCTTTCTTAACAAGGATGTATAAAGAGAGGACTAAGGAAGTTATTCAGCAGTAGGAATTCTTCCATGTTGCTATGTATCATTAACAGTATAAAGTTAGCTTTAAGTTCCATAGACTAAACCGACCATGTTTCTACCATATACTCCCTCAAACAACCCAAATGCTTGAGGCAGCCAGGAATGATACCATTTTCTGCAGGCGCTGCTACCATGGATTTGCCATATACTTACATTGCTTCTACAAATCGACTTCTTAAGTTCAAATTTTATTGATTCCAAACTCCAAACCTCTATCCA
This sequence comes from Betula pendula, assembly GCA_900184695.1. Taxonomy (NCBI): domain Eukaryota; kingdom Viridiplantae; phylum Streptophyta; class Magnoliopsida; order Fagales; family Betulaceae; genus Betula; species Betula pendula. The sequence goes on from FXXK01002066.1 coordinate 72,590, forward strand.
AAAGCTCCACAAAGCCCAACACAATATAGACAATTCGTCAAATTCGTCACTACAAAGAGAGGATGATACGATCATGCCTAGCTCTCAACATTCTTAAATGATTTCCTCCATGTCAATTCTCACTGAGCAGCTGTGAGGGAAGAGAGGTTAACAAGAAGAAGACGATGATCTGTCAATTTTTTTTTTAACCATTTGACGTGTGATATTTAAAAAATTGAGGGCTGACGTGTTTCATAAGGTGGCATGCCAGCAAGTCTAATGAGACATGTAGACATGCTGACTGTACTATTTTGACACATGTCACCTGTGGATATTACGTGGCAACAACGTTAAAAATTTAACGGAATGTGGAAAAAATGATTTATTTGATAACAATTCTAACCTTAGGGAGCAAATTAATTACTTTTAAATCTTAGGGAGCGATTTGATAAAAGGTCATACCTCATGGAGCACTGGAGCATTTTTCCTTAAAAAAAAAAGATTTAAAACATAACACTATTTATATGAAATCTCAGACACCCTACATGATCATTAACATATAAAACACTATCTTCTTTTTGTCATTTTTTGAGGTCACAGTATGCAAGCAACTGAAAAAAAAAATGGTGCAAAAAAACAGACTAAAAGTTCACATTCTACAAGCATGAAGAAAAGCAATTATTGAAAAACTTTGAAGTATTCTAAATGGGGTTGATTATGGATTTATGAGGAATTGTTTCAGTTTACATAATGAGATGGCTGCAAAAGTATAGCATAACATTAATGTCATAAAGGGAACTTCTCATCCAACACCATTGATTCCATCCTCTCTCATACTCCATTGAAAGAATTGGAGCCCAATGTGCATTTCTTTCCCCTACCCAAGATCCTTTATTTGTTTCTTTTTCTCAAAACTACTGTTAAATTAGTCATTTTTGCCTTTTTCTTTTTCTTTTTTGTTATCAAGAAATGAAATCTATTAACAAAAGAAAGAAAAATGGAAGATGAGGTGAAAGGAGCCGTACTGGAAAAACAGAACAAACAAGCACAAGGAGCAAAAGATAGAATTATGGTGACCCATCAAGGTCCCAGTGTGGTATCAAGTGTGATGGCACTCCTATGAGCAAATAGGTCAGCTTCCAAACCAATGGAAACTATAATCAGTCACTAGTGAATTGCTGGGTGGTTTCTTACCATAATTGGACACGGGTATAAAATGGTTTCTTAAGTGATCCTTTTGGTAATCCTAGCGCAGCTTCAACACCCTCAAGCATGCCTGCCTTCACCTTCTCTGCTGTGACAGTTGGGATGCTCTCCTGATGACAAAAATTATCACAATAAACACTGATGAACTCAAAAATCTGAGCCACGTATAAATAAGTAGGTGTAGAGAGAGAACGATAGGTGGGGACACACATGCACACTTTTCTTGGGTAAGTACTTACACACAAACATAGAAAACATACGAATTTCCATGCTTCTATCATTTTACATAAATCCTTGCTGTTTTAAAGTTTTTAATATTTGGTGAACACAATCACTATTTTATTACGCATGGCTGAATTTATGAGCTTTCAGGTAATGTACAGCAATAAATTAAAAGCATTAAAATATGAAGCCATTAACTGAGTTTTCTTTATTAATCTATAGCAAAACATGAGGGTTATATATCAAACAGTTTTTTGGCCTAGGTGCCAATCTTAAAAGTCACACAAAAAGGAAGGTTAGAGTAGGCCACAGGAGAGTGGCACAAAGCATTACAATCATATAGGCAATCAGGACCATCTTCCCTCTCTCTCCCTCCTCCTCCTCTTCCTCTAAAAGACCCTAGTTTCTATTCTTTTATTGCTTGGTGCACCACCTTCTAATTACTCAAACAAACATTTATAGAACTCTTCATAAGACTTTCCTTGAGACACTCTTTCGTTATTCTACAGAAACTCTTAAGAGCCTTTAACACTCCCACCAACACCCCACCCCAAGGACAAAAAAAAAATACAACTAGGTAACTCAGAGGGCAGAGGACGCTTCATAAGTGAGTTAGCCCAAGGTACAGATCAGAATGCAAATGAAAGGTAATGCATACCATAGGTAGTTAATGACCCAATGGGTAAAAGCAAGTCCTACTAACCAAAGTATACATATATACACATAGTACATGATTTCCTTGTTAACCAGGTTGATGTTGACCATTGAACTCTTTTCTACCAGTTCCCTCTACCTACTGTCATGTTTTGTAATGCCTTAGCCAAAAACCCAAAATTTTGCAGACTTGTATCCCTACGAGTTCTGTTAATGATCCAAAGCATCAAGAGTGAGTATCTGGCTGCACATATTCAACTTAGTACTGACCTGTGGAACCTTGTTCTGCTTTCCATAAGCTGCAGTACTAAAAAAGGTCCAACAGTGAGGGCCACTACTTTGGGAGCGCAGAAGTTTCTTGGTATTGTTTGCCATCCATGAGACGGAATCAATCCCTTTGACAAAAGCTCCTTCAAAAGGTGTACTGCCTGGGATAGGAAGAGGGTCCTCAAACGCTGCAAGGAGGGCCCATATAGAACTTAATTCAAGCCTCTAGCAACACAGACAGCATAAGGCAAGAAACAATATGAGATAACTCAATCATGGTTGAAAGCAGATAAAGCAGGAGAATACACTAGATTGCATCTTACAAACCAAACTGAGATGTTACAGTCTATACCTTCATTTGTTTTGCAACTAGAGGTAAGCCCGACGATGCAAGCAAGCGATTTGCACACTTTCCTGTTGTTGACTCAAAGTAATATTACAAAACAAACTCAAGTAACTGATCAAATAATATCAAACTCAACTAATATTATTTTTGGAATGTTCCATAGGATAGGATGTTTCAGAAAATATAACTATTTTAGAGCAATGGAGAAATCTAAATTTGATGATATGCAAGTAGTGTAGTGTACTCTAGCTGGAAAGTTATCTGGCAAGTGTTATTTCAGCTAGACTTGCAATAGTAACATAGTAGATGGGAAATAGTATTCAACATTCAGACATTATTACTAGACAGCATGGAACTGTTTTAATAAAGACAAGCACAATCCCCACCCGCCCGCGCGCGCGTCTGACAATCGGATATCCTTCTTGCCATAGCAGAAGCCAACTGTCTCACATATAAGAAATGATTATGATGCAATAACAACGAAAAATTAGAATCTTCATATAATGTGAACATAGTATAGTAATGGTAAAATAAACTTAAAAGTAACCATGGAAGCACTTAGTTACCATTATGTGCAATAACAATCGCATCAAACTCTCCACGAGGCTTTCCATTTTCACTCAAGTGCCACATCCCATTAAATGGTTCGAGCTTACTTATCCAGCAAGGTCTCACCACATTAACCATACCAGTCTGCTACGAAGTGTAAAATAATCGATTAGCTATGATATGGGTACAGCAGAAAAAAAACAAAAGTGAATGAGCTAAGTTCATTTTATTCTGAAAAAGGAATCATAAAATATTATAAAATTGAAAATACAGTTCCATAAATCCTAACATATTTTAACATATTCAATGCTAGATAGGTCAAGCTAAGCGAGTGAATTCCTATCATAATCATCATTACATGTAGAAGTCCAACCATGCATTCAGAGCAAACTAGATTATTGTCTATGAGCAAGTAGCTTTTTCAAATTTCCTCTATGATAACATTGATGCCCATCTATTGCACCCCTTTAGGATAATTCAATTCTTCACTATTAAAAATATTTATATATATATTCTATGAAATTGTACTTGCTTATCAAAAAAATAATTCAATTCTTCACTATAATTCTTTCCTTTTACCTTAATTTTTAAAAAGAAACCTAACATTATATAGAAAGGAGAAAAAGAAGGCAGAATGAAGGATACAATAAGACCAAATGAAGAATAATCACCTCAGACAGTAATGAGTCAGCAAGGGGGCGCATGCCATTAACACCTACATATCTAGGAGGAGAAGAAGGTAGTGGAACAAACCGACCACCAAAATCAAGCTCCCCAATGACACCCTGCCACTCTTGAACCAGACCTTTCTTCAACCAATAATCCACCAACTCAGCAAACCAAGAATCACTGACTGTAAAGAACTGAGCCGCATGGTCAAATACTAATGGGTGAGGATCGATTATTCTGGTTCCCATTCGTCCTCCCAAACCATGCATCCCCTAAAATATTAGATATTGTGAGAAACCCTGAAAACATGATCATCATCACTGAAGCACTTGAAAGTAAGTCCACTGGAAAAAGCTAATAATATATTCACTGAGATAGTCATTTCGCTGAGTTATTGTCTTGTCTTGGAAAGGGAGAAGTTGCTTCATTCAATAGACTTTATTTGTTTTAACTAGTAAAAAATACATAATGAATTAGAAAAGAGGCACCACCAACAAGAACTCACAATCTTATAACAATTTATTTTCCGCAATCAAATAAACCAATGACTGTATAATTGCCAAGCACTACATTGGGTTTTCAAAAGGAAAAGGAGAAGCAAATGAAAATTGTTAAGGTGCAGTAGAAAATGTCTATGGTGATGTAGGCAGGGGATTCCAAGGAATGCAAATAACCTCTGGCTTTTCAGATTTGGCAAGCATCTGGAACAACAAGTGAATTACAACTCTATTGTACCCACAATTCATGCATTGGTCTTTGCAGCTTTAATGCTTTTTTTCTGGTTGGTTCCATTACCACAAAGCCGCTCAAAAAGTGGGTTGGTTCCAGATGGAGAATCTACATTAAATCACCATTTTTCAGGTTAACTAGGACTTGGGTCTCTTTCTTGGGCAGGGCGAGAGTTACCTCCCCTTGCAAAGGCCATTGGCTCAATGAGCTTCAAATGAGTCAAAAGAAAAGAGGGGGGAAAAAGAGGCAGCACATATCAAGAAATTTAGAACCACGTGCGTTCATTCTCGTGTAAATTCATGAATATCAGAATATGGAAAATGATCATCCACATAGCATCATATCATACTAAATATAATTTTCATACCATAAGATCCCAAATCCTACGCTTTCACCAACAAAGCTACCTAGTCTTATTCCGACAACGTCGATTATTTGTTCTAAGGATTCGTTCATTGTTTACCAAATAGTAAAAATTTGATAACTCAAAATTCTGTCTGCCGCATTTTTTTTTTCTTTTCCTACACATTCTCAACAATGAAACAATGTCTAAATGAGAAATTAATTACAGAAACTTCGAAATTATATTTGTGATCCAAAAAAACGCACGAACCCAACCCACATTCCCAAATTCTCAAATTTCACATACATTCTCCAACCCAAAAAAACAGAACCACTGTTAGAGACACACAACAACACAAAATACATTCACAACCACTCAAAACCCACGTCAACCACTCATGAAAACGCCAGATAATGAAAAAACATAACAAAAAGAAAAAGGAAGCAACTGAGCAACCGAGTCGAAAACCGTGGACCGAACGCCTCTTTTCTCCAAATTCAAGGCACATATCAGACCCGACATCCCTCCGCCGATTATCGCGACATGCGGGTCATCAGAGACCGGTGTGGTGAACATTACTTGCTCCTGCTTGAACGTTTTCTTGAGACTTGACCTTCTGGAGGTACCATGTGATGGTTTTCTACGGTTTTTGGAGGTGGGTTTCTGGCCATTCATAGTGGCTCTGCTCTTGGGTTCGGGTTTGGGCTTGGGTTCGGAGCTGGGGTTTGTTTGGCATTTGCAGGGTAGGATTCGGGTTTTGGGGGAGAAGGTGGGGTAAGAGGGTTTTGGGGGTTTGAAGGTTTGGATAATGAAGGAAGAGGGAAAGGAGTGAAAGGAGGTGAGCATGGTTTTTGGAGGGACAAAAGGAAACAGAGACACCATTGACAGGATAATAAAAGCTCACTGGGCGCGTAGTTGGTTAAAAAGGGAGGGTCTTTAACTAGAGGGAAAGTCCCCTTAACTATATTTACAGCCATTAATAAGATTTAAGATTTTTTTTTTTTTTAACACAGAGCCAATAAGAAATGGAAAAGAAGGAGGATTTGGCTTTGGTGCGACAAAAAATAAAAATAAAAATAAAAATGAGATTACGATGTAGTTTTTTCATGACAACATTCTTGACAATTTCATCAAAATTTTAGATTCTTAATTTTGCTATTTTAGGGTCGTTTTTTTTAATTTAACGGTTTGAAAAATACATATTAAAAAGTAGACATATTATCGAGACATTCAAAAATAATTTTCCTCTCAAAATGTTTATTTTTATTTTTTAAGAGACGTATTTTTTTTTATAAAACTAAAATATATTTTTGCTCAAAACTTTTTTACAATATAAAAAATAAAAATCTGATGAAAATATATTCAGTTCTTAATATACAATTTTTTTAATAAATGACATTTTTCAAGCTATTTGATGTGAGAACGGCCTAAAATAGTGTAATATGTTTTTTCAACTATCTAAATTTAATTTAACCCTCTCTCTTTCCCACAAAAAAAAAAAATTAAATAAATAAAACTATTCAAACAAAAGCACCTATGCCAAATCCAAAGAAGAATGGACAAGTAATTGTGGGCAAATTGTGTAATGGGTAGTAGTAGGTATTGGCTAATGCTATAAAGTGGATTTATTAGTAGTTGGATTATTGGATTGTTAGCCCATTTGTAATAAGTTGGGCCAATTATTCTCTTACAACCCTAGTATATAAAGGGCCCAATAATGATGTATCCAATCACGCAGAAAATAATCAGAATTCCTTTCTTCTCTGTTTCTTTTTCTTGGAGAGGGACTCTGGAGAAACAGCCAACCCTACCTTCTATTACCTATGCTACGGTCATTCATTCCATTTTTCATTTAGGCTATGTTTGTTTCGATATAAAATATTTTCAACAAACTCATTTTTCAAAAAAAATAAATTAAATTATTTTCCCTAAAATATTTTTCAGTGTTTGGCTCATACGGAAAATGACCGATAACTTCGGACGGTAATCCGGCCGAGCTCCGATGATTTGAGAAAGGTAAGCTCAAACTCTGAAAATGATTTACAATTTTAAAAAAGGAAAATCATTTTATGAAAATTAAAGAAATTTTTTTAATCCTTCACATCAAACACCAAAAAATATTTTTTGAAAATTATTTTACAACGAAACAAACATAACATTAATTTATTGTCCATATATCTCATTTCCATGACCATCTGCATCAAAAAATAAAAATTACCATTTGCATTCACTACCATCTACTCGGGCCCATATGTCTGAGTAGTCGAGCAAGCACTCAAATTCTCTGCCCAAACAAGTAGATTTCAGGTGTCCCCTCACATGACTAGTTAATATTTAAACAAGGACCCATATGGGATTCCCTTAGCTAAAAAGTAAAAAATAAAATTGGGAAAAATAATTGCAAATGGCTTGGGCTGGGGCCTGGGTGTTAATATAACATTAAATAAGGCTCTCAGTATATTAGTTTTATATTAGAGATCCTTGAAAGAGAAGCCTTCATAAAAGGATGGGATGGTCCACGCTCGTTGTGATAGAATCAGAATATGTAGATCATTAAGATTTATAATTGCAGGGAGTCCATAACAGCAAGATCAATCACAATCGACAAATCATCAAATGACCATAAAAACTAATAGAATATAAGTAGGAAATACAAAAGATTGAAACAACCAACCCATTTGGTCCACATAATAATGGAAGACTCTTTCTATATCACAAGATATGTATGTACCAATATAGCTTACAAAACATATACAATTTCACATCAACAGCAAGCCACTAAAAACAAGTCATTCCTGACGAAAAGAAAACAGGCAGTTTAGTTTCTCTTCAGAACAACCATATGAAGGGGGTAACCAAAGGAAAATGAAGAATCTCTCGGTACTTAAAAAAAAGTTAGACAAAAAGGAAAGACTCGAGTTTGTTAATGAACAGCAATGTCTCCATTAGTCTGCTCGTTGATCTTAGGAAGAGCTGTCTCCCTTGTCTCCTTCTTTTCCTGCTTTGGGTGGTCTTTGACTTTGCAAGTGCAGTGAATGTGAGATTCACTGATCTGGCCCTTTCTTATCGGAGAGCTCATGGTAGCAGGCTCCTCTTTGAGACTACCAAGGCTGTGGCGGTGCGCCCGACTGCAAAGTGCCTCCCGAGCTGAGTTGGTTGCATCACCATAGCTCTTTCTCCGGTTTAGTTTTGGTGACTTTGGCCGAGTCAATGGCAACTGGCATTAAATAAGCAAAAGTGTTAAGATTTTATTTTTCCATATAAAAGCAGCAGGTAAAATGCAAGTCGAGTGCCTGTTTCCCAGAATATATATACAACAAGGAAGCATCAAAATATGAGTACCACAAATATACAAGGCAAAAAGTTTAGAGGACTTCAGCATAAGGTTTATAATGTTCTTTCTTTTTGTGTTTTTCATTTTTTTTTTTTTTGGTAAGTAATTTACAATGCAAAAAGAAAGCAGTTTGCCTGAATGTGCCTCAAGCCCAAAATCTTTTTGCAAATCATAGTAAAAATATATGCTAGTTCAGATGCAAGTATATTGCTCTACTAAACTCGGACTAGGATTACCTCAAATCACATAGGTAAATCCTAGTCCTTCAATACAGAGTAAAATGCATTCTGATTCAGTTTTATGGAGTCCCATGATATCCAGTCTCCATATTCACTTGAACTTCTGCTAAACATTGAAAATTCAGAAATCTTTTGCCATGTTCGTATACATCCTGGAGCTTAAAGGACTTGCAAAGAACTAAGGAAAGAATATCAAATGAGAGTACCTTCTTGAGTTCAGCCTTTGGTGGAGGGCCCTCATAGTAGAAACTGGGTACTGGTTTGGCCCTGATCACCAGGTTCTTTCTAAGTTGCTTGATGGCTGCTTCTTGCTCTTCCTAGAAATATTACAATAGATTGTTCAAAGAAAGGGTGGTTATTTCAAGAACACCTCTTCAGATGTGCAGCAAGGAGAAAATGCAGGAACGAAAAGAACAACATGCAGCCATACAAACATACAAAATGGTACATGAAAGATACTAATGAAAGAGATGTACCCTGGTCCTTGCCTCACACGCACTTTTCTCTGCCTCCAGAGCTTGGTTTTTCTCCTCTAACTTTGAGTAAAACTTGATAAAGGGAATGATAACAAAGATAAATGTTATATTGGATGTGATACAAATCCACAGATGACAAAGGATATTACAGAGTATATATATATATATATCATAACAACTCGTTCAATTAAGGAAATACCTCCTTCCGTCTTTCTGCACGTTTACCACTTCTAAATGTTGGAGCTGTTCCAATAGTTACCCTAGATTTAACTGTTCGCACAGATGCCGCAGTAAAGCATGGTTAAGGATAATCCAATCACAAAATGGCATCTACACCATCTATATAATTGAAAATTCACTCAGATGTGAACTGTTTACAGTCAAACAAAGGATATGAGGAAGCGACAGAACAACTATCTTCTTCATCATGATGCTTCCTAGTATCAGGTTGCAAGGGCTTCCTTAGTGACAGAGGTGAGCTTGGCTGAAAACAAATGGCAAAATTTTCAAAATTAGTGCCATCTCTAACTCTGCAATTGCAATACACTGACCTTACCAAAAAAAATAAAAATAAAAAATCAATTAGCATTTTAGTCTCTAGCTACATATCATACTACAAAAACGGCTAATACTGCTACCTCCTATTATAACCTCAAAACTCAAAGCAAATTGAGGATGCATTCAAATTGACAAAATAATATAAGTATGATTCAGAGTTGTTACCTAGGCACGGTAGGGAAGTTCAGTCTTTTTTGAAAGCCAAAAAAAAAAGGGTAAGCATTCTACTTGATCAAATTCAAATTAAACTATGGGAAGTTCAAAACATGAATGCCAACCCGAACCAAGAGCCAAAAATCAGTTTTCCTTTTTTTTTTTTGGACATGGTCATGAATTAGGTTGGAAACCTCAACACAAGCCTCTAGCTTGTGGGCCAATCTACCAACCCATACAAAAAATTTGAAATGGTTACCAGTGTAAAAGGGTGGAAAGTGGAAATGAAGTCTACATTGAAATGAAAAGACAAGAAAATTTCACTCATTTTTGTAAACGTACAATGCTTAATTTGGCAAGTAAAAGAGGATCTGTATTACAGAGAAGAAATCGAAAATTAAAGCAAAAATTAACAAATTGTTAATAGCGTTTCTTCTAAACACTTTGACCTTTTCCTATCCAGATCTCCTACTGCACATTGTAAATAGTCACCAGCTAATTTAGTTAATGGCACTACATGTCAGGTCTGGAGTCCTAAACTTCACTTGTCTATGTTTGAATTTGTCAACCCAGCCCCAATAATCTGGTTTAGGCCACATTAATGGATTTGATTCCCATAGCAGTCAACGAGTCAGAATGTGCCATCCCAACTCGAAGAAGGTATAGCAGGCTAATAACATCATATAATACTGTCGAGGATTTTAATTACCTGTGAGTTCTTTGTAGCTTGAGGGGAGTGCATAGCTTTGGGTGAATAGCTCACACCATTAGCAGCGCTTTCAGCCCCAACAGGATGTGTGCATGGACCACGCTTTTCAGTTGCCAGAGAAAATGGCTGTGGAACAGTGTAGGTGCGCACATTCCCAACAGCAGCAGATTTTGATGCAAGTGGGCTTGACTTCTTATTGTCACTTGACTTATGAACCCCAGGTTTCTCAGCTTTCCCCTCAAGCAAACCAGGACCAAGATTTGTACTTTTAACACCTAGCACTTCTTGTTTCTCAAGACATTGCTCAACAACTGAGTTTTCTTCAGTACATACCTTCACATCATAGTCCTTTGTTTCATTGCTGTCTTCTGAAATTTCAGGAGCAACATGAACTTTATCAGGAGAAACTCCATTTGAAACAAGTACAGCACCACTTGGCTTCTTTTCCATGTGCAGATCTGTAAGTTCTCTACCCATTACACTGCATAAAAAGTTGTAGCTGAGCATCACTATGTTTCAGGAAAGTGACAATATTGTCATCAAGAAAAGCATAACAACTCCTTTATATGCTAAGGGGAGAAAACAGAAGAAAGCCCCACAAAATAATAAAAGCAGTTCTGCTCATCTATAGTTTCCATATAAACAGAGAACTATCTTTCAATTGACAAAATAAAAACTGCCCAACATTTTAGGTTTAAAAAGACAACCTAAACACTTATAGGAATCTTTCCTTTTCCACATCAGAACACGCAATATCCCACTTTATTTAGATTGGTTATTGAAGGAATCTCCAACTCTTGCACAATAGCATATGATTTCTGTAAGTGTCTAAGAACTCAATAGGAACATGTGACACTAAAGTTACATCGTGAAAAAGAAATTGAATTTTTACCGAGAAACATATGACCCTAAAAAAAGAACCACCTAAAAACAAGCAAATAAAATTATGAAGAGGAAGGAATATTCACTGAACTTAACAACCATAAATGATTAGAAGAAGATGGAGCTAACAGTTCAAACATAGTTTCATTGGGCACGGAAAACTCCCGGGTAAAAAAAGAAAAGAAATTTAGTACTCTGACGAAGATGTTACATGCTTCTTTATATGTCAGTTGATTCCATGCCGCACCTAGCAAAAGCAAAAATCGACAAGCAACTGAAGGATCACTTCAATCGTTTTGAGCTAGAAATAATATGCAAATCTGTGTCTTAAGGCAAAACCAAATAGTCACACAGTTCTGAAAGGGGGGAAATCCCATTACAGCTTTGACATAGAACTTTTTCTGCATGCATAATGTACAAAAAGTTGTGTGAAGGAATTCTAAGATTTTCTTTTTAATTTTTAAACTTCACCCTATTCTTTTTCACTTTGTTTCAACATCTGCGAAGGAAAAGAAAGGTCACAGGGATACTCCAAAGTACAATTCACAGGAAGAAACCATAGGATCATCTGGAAGCTCCCAAGGAAATTTCCAAATAAAAAAATAAAAAAACTGTAAGTTTCAATAGAGAAAGACAAAGAAAGATTACCAACAAAAAATCTACAAGCGTAATCATGTAAATTGGTACATATGAGGGATACTTATTTTCCAACGAAAAAAAAAAGGAAACTTATTTCCCAACGAAGCTGATACTTAAAGCCAAACCCCACCCTCACCCCCCCCCCCCCCCCAAAAAAAAAAAAAACGTATGTCAGTGTTAACATGGCAGAGAGAGAGTGGCTTCAATTTCAATTTGCAGAGAAAACTCTAATGACAATGAAATTTTCGTAAAGCGCCCAAAATATTGAAGAAACCGAATGACCCAACAAATTCAAGCAAACCCACAACCCACAAATTACCACCAATTGTTATACAAAGCAATACAAAAATCTTTGGTTTCTCAGACTACCAGGAAAAAAAAAAACTATAATTTTAGACAGCAGCAGACTCAAAAGAAAACAAAAAGCTTTCGTTTCTCACCTAAAGATTGCAGTCTGAGCATACAGTCAGAAAAAAAAAAAAAAAAAAAAAAAAAAAAAAAAAACGAAAAAATTGAGGAAACGGAAAAATGAACTCAAAAAACCCAAAAGATAATATGCATGGAGAGAGAGAGAGAGAGAGAGAGAGAGAGAGGAGGTCCTCAGAGCTCAGCATCAAGCAGCTGAATTGAGAGCGACCAGCGTAAGAGATCAAGAACACCGACATTGCAAAAAAAGAAAAATACAAAGAAAACAAGAGACGTGGAGATCAAACAAACGAAACGCACCCAAATTAGCAAGAAACGTGAGAGAGATTTGCTTACATTTTGTGGTCCGATCTGACAAGATCTTCTTCAACACCCCTCTCTCCTCTCTCTCTCTCCCCTCTCTCTGTGTGAGAGGAATAAACAAAGACAAAGAATTGTATGATTTTCCTTTACTATAGCTGAGACTGCTCATAAACAGGCGTTTTTCTGTGTTCTCATTGTTGGCTCTATATATCAAGCGGTTTTTCGTTTTGTTTTAACTTTTAACTTTTAACCCCCCTCCCTTTTAGGAGTGATTTGGATAGAATGGTAATTCTCGATGTCAGAGTTCGGGTTACCTTCAAATATAAGTTCATAGGTCATGTAACAAATTGTCAAGTTTATAGACCTTTTAATTATAATTTATTAATTTTATGTTGAGTTTATGTTAAGTTTGTAGATCATATAACAAATTGTCAGTCCAAATATTACATATCAAGTTTAAGTCGTATCGAAGTATAGATATAAGACTATATAGTTTAGCCATTATCCAACTCATTTAATTAAACAGATCAGAACTTTTAACCTTAATTCATTAATTTTGTGTTAATTTTATGTCAAATTTCCTGTAAAAAATTATTAACTCTAATGTTACGCGTCGAATTCATATCGTATCAAAGTATAGATATAAAACTTCATAGTTCAACCATAAGCATGCTTATTAATTAAATGGAATCTCACTCATAATCCTTACTTACTAATTTCATACTCAATTTGTGACAACTTCGCAATCGCGTAAAAAATTTGCCTAATTTAACTTTGGATTAGACGACACGTTTGGTGACAAGTTTGTGTATGTTTAGGGGGGAAAAAAAAAAAATTATATTTTTGAGTTAGTTTGGATTTGGAATTAACTACCAACTAGTAGTTGCTACTAATTATTGATTAAAGCAACTGATAATTTAGTCAACTCATCAGCAAATTACATTTGGATGACGCGAGCCAAGATTTAATTTGTTCAACCAACTTTGAAATGACATAATAATGTTTAAACTCAGTTTGTGATTGAATTGAATTGAATTAAATCATTTAATTCCAAGTGTGAATAGTGAATAATTAGGCATGCCATTAGCCGAAAGTCAACTGGATTTGTTTTATGTTTTAATTAAGTAAACATGTGTGTGTTTGATATTTTAAAATATATTGATAGAAACTTTATGGATATATTTATTAATTTTCAAATAAATAGGTTACAATCAACATTTTAAATTGATTATTATGTTAAATTTTATATTAATTTCTTTCTTTCTTTTCAATATTGCAATGGTTATATTCAATTAAATCTTTTGAATGGCCTTCTATTGGCACACCATTTTTTATTTTAATTTTTAAAATTAAATCTTTTGATTAACCAAAAAATAAAAAAATAAAAACAACAACAACAACAACCAATGAAGTAATGATAGAAGAATGCCACATTTCCAGCGGCTGTTGCCCCTGACAAGCGGGTCGTCAATCACGGCAAGATTTACATTTCGAGTAAAATGCTTAGGGCCCGGAGGTTTCAACGGCGTCAATTGACGGCGCAAATTGAAAGACTTTTCCTCCATCCAAATGTTTTTGTCCTATTCAGACGTGTCGCGTCATCTTCTTTCAAGGCCTATTTGTCGGAGATTCCTCAAAAAGGGACACTTGAGTCTGAGTTACAACGTTGCCCTTCCCACGTGTACCTTCTCTTTTTCTTTTTCTTTTTTATTTATTTATTTTTTATTTTTTTGGGTAAACAAAAGGAATGGATTAGGTTTCGACTGTAGTTCGCATGTTGGGTTTAATAATTTATGTTGGTGTATAGAGTTTTGATTATGTTAAGAGATAGATTTAAAATTATACAAATTAATTATAATTTGATTTATTTAATTAAATGAATTGAATTCTTTAACTCTTACTCACTAATTTGGTGTCGATTTAATAGGTTATGTCAAAAATTATTAACCATTTTTTTCGTACGTTTGGTCGAGTTGAATCGTGTCAATGCATTAGTATAAGACTATATAGATCAAATTTAATTCAATCCATTTAATTAAATAGGACAGACTCCTCAACTTTAATCTTCTAATTTTGTATCATGTTCGCAAGTTATGTCACACTTGTCAACCTTAAATATAATGTGACATAATATGAGTATGATACATTCCGTATATATGCGATTTAGAAACAAAATTGAGAGTTATACAATCACCAACATTTGATTGTAAATTGAATGATGATTCGTGATTATATCGGGTTTTATATGATTTGATGTTATATATGCTAAAGCCTAAATTGATGAGAGATAAATCTAACTTGATAACCCCCCCTAGTACAAATAGTAGTATCTAATTGAAAATAAACATTCTCTAGCCCACCCCCCCTCCCCCCTCCCCCCCCTCTTTTACTGATTTAATTTTGAAATTTTCAAAAAAAAAAAAATCTCTAGAATTTTATATGGTGTAAATAAACATTCATCATTAATTGAAAATGCCTATTTACACCATCAGCATTTCAATTAAGAGAACATCGGTCGAACCACCGGTCCACCAGCAGTCCCCTTGGCCGTTTAAGAAGCAGGCATATTGTCCCAAAAATATGAAGATGTTTGATAAAGATTTTTTTCTTTTTCTTTTTCTTTTTTTGGATAAATATGTTTGATACATATTTTGAAAAGTATATTTTGTTTTTGTTTGAAAAAGTGTTTTGTGTGATATTAGAGTGCGTAAATGTTTGGTATTGTAATTTGGCGTACCAAAACTGCAGTTTTAAATTAAATCGTATAAAATGTATCATTTTTCTCAATTGCATGCAAAGGAGTACGTTTTTTAAAAAAATACATGATCATTTTAAATACCAAATTACGATGTTAACAAATACTTAACTGCATTTTTAAAAATTACGTTATCAAATTACACGTTTATTTTGAAATCGAAAACATAAACGAGCCCTTAATGTTGTAACAAGAATGGGTTTTATATTTCAACCCATCTATCACCTAAATTATTTTTTTTCTTCAATAAGAAAACAAAAAAAAAAAAACCCTTAGTTCAACCCTATGTCAGATAAAACCTAATATTCAATAGCCAAGCAATAAATATAGGAGCTTTAGAGGAAGTATATAAATGAGAATGTACATTCTTGATAGTGAATAAGTCACACTCTATATATGCTTTTTTTTAATACTGATGAACGAGTGTAAGTCCCAACATTAATGTGAAATTTATAATTGCAATCTTGTACAACTCACATGGTACTTGTGAGAAAAGGAAAAGTCCACTGGCTTGTGCACTATATGCACCCACATTTCAACATATTTGAGTGTTTAAGGGAGTGGGATCTTCAGTAATTTTTTACTTGTAATTGTAAAATTGTCCAATTATTTGTTCGGACAAGTGAATCTTATAAAAATTTTAATATTTTTCACTCGAATTACTAACATTTTAAACAACAAAATTGCTTGAAATTTTTATTTGTGTCGAAGAGCCGCAATAATGAAAGGTGCTTTACAAATAGGTATAGGAATCATTCCTCCCCATGTTTTTTTTTTTTTTTAATTTTTTTTTTCTTTCTTTTTAAGGAAAACAATTTTGGTTTGGATTCAAATCTTAGTACTCTTACCATGTATTGTCCCCATATTCCCCACATTATGAGTGGCGGTGGACTCTTTTGGTCTAAGACTCTTAAGGATTATTTTTCAAGTTTTTGCCCAACTTTGAGAGCTATACACTCTCCACTTGGGCTCACATGTCTGCAATTGGTGATTTAATTTAATATATATGGGCAAATGTCCCAATTTGAATATTATTTATATAGTTCACCTCTTATTTTAATTAAGTATTTTACATAATAGACTTTATATATTGATAAAAAAATTTAAAATTACATGTGATGTGAAATGTTAGGACATTAATTAAAGGCAAAAGTACAAAATTAGTCAATTTGGTTTTGCCTATTTATAATTAGCTCTATGAGGTCCACTTTGTGATTGAAAGCTCCATGAATGTATGCTTATTTCATTAGAAAAATTGACATAATCTATTAATATGCTATGTAAATACTAATTATATTGTGACACATACTATGTACAATAAAAAAGAGTAAAAACATAAAAATATTTTTATAAAAATAAAAAATAATAATAATTAAGAAAGTAATCAAGCTACCCTTTTAATTAACCAGAGGCTATAGCTATTGAAAGTGATACGGTCACGTCAAATGGCTAAATGAAAATGGTCGAAATCATATTTTGCCTTTAGCAAAGGGGTTGGCTTTCATGTTAATCACACTGCGAGATCTAAGCAACTAATAAAACTTGGGCATTTCATGGAAGAGGAGTCAAATCTTTGTTTTTTGTTTTTTGGAAGATGCAAACTGAGCTGCTGCATGTCTTTATTTCTTATCTGAACAGTCGATTATACTCATAACAACAACTAGGAGCAATAATAATGAATTTACCTTTTACTTTTCCGTTTCTTTCCTTACAATTTATGATGATTTCCAAGAAAGGTCCAAAGATTCTGGCGACAGATCTGCAGCAGCATTTTTTGTGGCTGAGATATCACCGGTCATTAACCCAGTATATGCCAATTTTTTTTTTTTTAAAGAGTAAAAATATATATAAAATAAAAAAAAAAGTATAAATAGACATATGGTTACATCTTATATATTTACTGTATTGAACAATATTATATAATTGTCTATTATAAAGAGACAATGAGTAGTGAGCAATAAATCCTAAACTAATAAGACAAATACCAATAAATCTAATTAAATTATTCTAACATAATGGGAATAAACTCTAAAAAAAAATATAATGAAGAATAATGTAAAATATTCTAACAAAAATGTTTTTTGTTAATTTTTTGAAGCTATTTTTGTTTTTAATTGTAAAAAATATTCTCTTCTTAAAACAAATATAATATATATATATATATATGGCAAACAAACAAATACTTACTACTAAAACCAAAGAAGCCATTTTTGTCTTGTGATACTTCATGAAATTTTGTAGAAATTTAAGTCGACAGTCAAAGTAATGGGTCAAACCCTAACAGCTTTGCCTTTGAACATAATCGCAGCGAATTGTCTCAAAAATTCCGAGGGACATTCTTTTTCTGTCTCTCAGCTTGACCGCTGTTCTTACGACAAGGAAAGTGAGAATTCTCGCCCCTCCCAAAAATCAAAATTTTTCTTTTCTTTTTCTTTTTTTTTTTCTAAGTAAATAGTCCTTTTTTCCAAGAAAAAGAAAGATTCTCTCTATTATTGATAAATGATAATTAATGGTCTGCTAATCTGCCAAGAAACATTTTTTTTCCTAGCACTAAATTAAGTAAGTAACCCCGAAAGTAGGCAAAAAAAAAAAAAAAAAAACCCGAAAGTAGGTAAAAAGCTAAAGCTTATCGCTCCATGTAGGACATTATTCTATTTTTATTTAATAAAATGAAAGTAATTGGTATTTTATAGTGATTATTTCATATAAATATAGGTATATTATTAGCTTCTTTCCATACCAACCAATGATTAAAAGGATCCATGCTTTTTATTTTTTTATTTTTGGATTAAATTATGGTCCAAGGATAGAGGGAATAAGAAATTCAAACCAACAACTTCCATTTCACGAGACATAAAGACATGATTGTTAAACAATTGAATTTTCTACCAATTATGTTGTCTGTTCACATTAAATTTTTTTTTTTAAAAAAAAAAATTCCCTTATTATAATTTCATAATAAAAAATTATGAAGCCCATATTTGCATATGCTTTACACGTACGTATAAGAAGAGCCAAAAACAGGCAGCCTTTTTTTGAGGCATTTTTTTAGAAGTTTCTGAGCAAGTTGAAGTTGGTTGGAAAAATTTTCAAACTCAGGTGAGGCCTCAATTCAAATATAAAAAAATCTTTTTTGGTCAGTCTTTTGATGATACCCTATTTGCCCACCTTTCGAGGCCCCAAAAAAAGCTTTATAAAGTCAAAAAGATGCAACCGTTTATTTAGAAAAATTTTCCCTCCCAACTTTCTTTCCGATTTAGCCCCCCTACTTATAATGTAACGACCTTTTAAACCTGACTGTTTTTCTCCCTCATTGTAGTTTTAGAACTTGCACGAATTTGATTACCGTCTTTGAGCTTGAATCGTGCCAAAGTATGAAAATAAGGAATAAGGTTATGTAGTCTGGTTTTTTTAATTTTAATTAGTTAATTTTGTGTTGAGTTTATAAATTATATTAAAAATTGTCAGCTCTTATATTGCGTGACTGGTTCGGATCATATTAAAGCATTCATATAAGATTATATAGTTCAACTATAACCTGACTCATTTAATTAAATTGTTTAAATCCATCTATTATAACTTGCTAGTTAATTTCGTGTTGAAAATTATCAGCCCTATCTCATAGTGTGTAAACTATATTTTTGAAAATGTGAGTCGAGTATTTTTTTTTTAAAAATAAATCTTATTCTCTCATTTAATATTCAAATACCTAGAACAAATTATTTTAGAAAAACAATATCACAAATATATGTAAAAATTTCTTCTATTCAAACTTAATCTATAAATTGTATAACGGCAAACTTAGCTAAACTATGGGCCGCATAATTTACCTCCCGATGAATGTAGTTAACCTGAGTATAACGTTCCAACTAAACCAGTGACTAATAATCTTCCTCAGTTTCCTCACAAGCTAGTTAATCCATGTAGCATCTGTGCATTTACCACCAAAATGTGAGTAGAGTAATATTGAATAAGCCTAATTCATATATCTTTAATTGAAAAAATAATCCCCAAATTTAACATTAAAACTTTCATCATTTTGGGAAAGGATTTTGGGAAAAAGTAAAAAAATAAAAATAAATTATTACATGTTAGAATCTCTCTCTTTT
>FXXK01002067.1:16091-21091 GCA_900184695.1 Betula pendula
GAGAAATCTAATTATGTTGTGTCACATCACTTTGTAAGAGTTTTTTTGTAAATTTTTTTTAAAGTATTTTATAATGTCGCTATGAGAATGTAAATGACCGACTTAATAGGTTTGTGAATGTTGATTATGAGAATGTAAATTTGAAACAGGTTTTTATATTATTGGGTCATATTATATTTTGAAAATATTCATAATTTTTGAAAATAACCATATTAGAAACCCTATTTTTCGACCCAAAAAACGCATAGGCTGCAAGGCCATAACCTAAAAATTGACCCAAAAAGTACATGGGCTACCCTAGCCGAACAAAAAACTTGACCCGATTTAACCGACATTTCCGACCGTCATTACCGACAAAAGTCGGTAATGTCGGTAGGCGAAACAAGCCCACATGCGGTAAAGTCGGTACAATTTCCGACTTTACCGACTGTGATTTGACGAAAGGTGAAAATGCTATTTTCGACACCGACTTAACCGACGAACACCCCTAAATTTTATTCTAAGTATTATAAAGTATATAATGATAATGCTTAAAAGTTAGATCATATGATCACATAATCTAAATATGATTATGTGATCTAAATAATAATAATAATACTTAGATTGTGAATATAAGAAAACCATTATTGATTCAAATGTTAATATTTTGATGTTATACATTAATCACTAGCATAGTAACTTAATATCTCTAAGTAACATATTAACGTATACATAATAATTAATGACTAATTTCAAACTAATTATAACTGACTATAAATGGGCTAATGTTATTTAGGCAGGTAAAATTATTAAATGATACAAACTATCATTTAATAAGTAGTTTAAAGTTAGTCATCATGTTAATGATACTATGTTAGTTAATTAACATTAATATATTAGTTAATAGTTATGACAACATATATTAAGTTTGTAAAATTGACAATAGTAGTTAGGTATATATGTTTTAACTAGTTAGTATATTATTTAACTAACATAGTATTCAACTAGCATAATAGCATGTAACTTTAATCATATTGTTAGTTTGTAAATTATGAATAGTAGTTATTCTATATTTTAACTAGTTAATATACTATTATTTATTGTAGACATATAGTAATAATATACATCACTACACTACATGTATATTTTATAGTATACATTGTATCTAACTATCTAAGTGTCTAGAGAGAGTAGAACTTAATTATTTTATTAGTTTAATTTGTATACTCATGTGACAATTGACATTATGTAATTTATATGGTTATAATTTATAGTTATAGCTTAATTAATTTGTAATGATATATATATAGAATATATATCGGAATAAAAAAACTTATCATATACTTGTGAGATTATTCTATGATAATTATACTCATTAGATCATATGAACATAATGATTAAGTGGTTGATATTATTCATTTGTATTATACAGTATACATATAAGTTATATAACTAATTAATTATTGGTACTTAATATATTTTGACTATTGTTACTGAATCAATAATATACTATATAACCTTTTTTTATTAACATATATACATATATTAATATATATATGTATATATTAATAAATGTATACGAGTCAAGCCCGAACGGACGAGTCGAGCCTTATATGAGTTTGTTCACAAACATTAATCGAATCGAGCCGAGTTTATACGAGTTTGTATTGTTTAATAATCGAGTCTAATTTCGTGTTTACGAACGACTCATATAATAACCAATTCGAGCACAAGTCGAGCTTAATCGAGCTGATCCCGAATATGTTCACGAGTAGCTCTATTTGTTTACACCCCTACCCGGGATATCGCCAGGACCTAGACGGGACTCCCTGGGACATTTTCGAGACCTGTTCAAGACATCGTTGGGACCCGCCCGGGACATCGCCGGGACCCGGTCGGGACATCGTTGGGACTCGCCTGGGACACGCTCGAGACATCGTCAAGACTTGCCTGGGACATTTTCGGAACCCGCCTGGGACATCGTCAGGACCTGCTCGGGACCCGTCCAAGACATTTTCGAGACCCGCCGGGGACATCACTGGGACCCACTTGGGACATCGTTGGGATCCAACTAAGATGTCGCTGGGACACGCCCAGGACATCGCCGGGACTCGGTCAAGATATTTTCGAGAACTGCTCGGGACATCGCCGGGTCCCGCCTTGGACATTTCCGAGACCCACTCTGAACATCATTAGGACCCGATTAGAACATCGCTGGGACCTGTCCGGGACATCATCGGGACCCAGTTGAGACATTTTTAGGACCCGCCCAGGACATCGCCGGGTCTCGATCGGGATATCGCAGAGACCCAGTAGGGACATCGCCGGGACCCCGCCAAGACCCGACCGAGACCCGGTCGAGACCCTGCTAGAAACTGGTCGAGAGTTCGCCGGGACCCAGTCGAGACACCGTTGGGACACCGCCGGGACCCCGTTGTGACCTAATCGGGACTCTGTCTAGACCCGATCGACACCCCACCGGGATCTGGTCGCCAGCTGAGATTTTATTAATATAATATATTAATAAAATTATATTATATTTTTGAGTTCTGAATAAAAAATAATTTTTATAGGTTAATATGATTGATTGAAAATATAAAAAATATTTGTGATTTTCTAGACGCGCCAAACACCGAAAAATGTTTCGGCAAAAAACATTTTTTTGAAAAATGATTCCCTATAATCATTTTCCGACGGAAATCATTTTACGCCCAAACAAATGAAAGTTAACAAAAGAGAGTCCCAGCCATGTGATTTCAAGTGCCAAACTTCAAGCAACGTAGGTTGCCACCACCCAAAGTAGAATATTACGTGCATAATCGGTTTCCATTGTTGGATAAAACATATATAGCCTCTGAAATCAAATTTGATAGTTTAACTACTTTAAGTAAAGAGAGAAAACAAGAGGACGACCTTATACTCCACATCCATGCAAATGTTCTACTAACCTATTTATGGAGGTAAAACTAGGGTATTAGCAGGAGAATCTTCTCCTTATTACTTCAAGAACTCTTATATATTGTGTAGGACTTTGTAATGGTGACATCAAGAGAGAGAGAGAGAGAGCGTAATGCCCCCAAAATTTAATTAACTTGTAATTAAATTTGTGAGTTCGTCTTTTAGCCTTAACTGCTCGAATTAAAACTTAGGGATACCTTCATCCCCTTGGAAAGAGAATGTGTAAAACATCGGCTTGAGAATCACCATGAACACTGGATTAAGTCAATGAACTTGGTTAACCCGACGTAAATTATCTATACGGTACCCAAATCAGCTAACTGGTAACTGATTGAATTCGCTACTTATATTATTTATCAAAGTAAATAGCGGAATAATTGATTTGAATTGATTAACAATAACTCGTTTCATCAACAATTCTATCATTAATAAATAGAGACACATAGCTTATAACTATGACACCAAACCTAAGTATATGAACTGCTTGTTTTAGCACCTTAATCCCAACGAGATATCCCATAGCAGTCAAATCCCTGAAGGTTGTAAAATATCGAAGTATTTTATAAGGGAGGAAATAAAAGATAACTGAGTAAGTCTTCTGACTAATTAGTAAGCAGGACGGTATGAAGTTATTTTACAAATAAGTTTCCAAAGGAATCGTAATTTAACATGATATTTTCATAAATCATGTATTTGACCCCCATTACTATGCCATAGAAAAGTATGAGATTTATTTTGGATAAACAACATAGTCCCAGCGATCTAATACTTAGGTTTTAATGTAAGAAATATGTTTTACATATAATATAAATTAAGTTGTATGTTAACGATATGGTCTACCCGTGACATTATCTCTTTTTAACAGGATTTACACGTTCTTGAAAGAACATCTTGTACAATGCTGCTGCCCCGGATATCACACAAACATACTCTCTTTTACTAACAGTCCAACCGAGTCCGACCTCAGGTGGCCCACACTGATTATCAAAGCCGTAACGGTGACTCCACTCGAAGAATAGTGCGCTGGTCACAAAACTATAACCATTGGATCCAAGGCTCACATTTATCAGTAAAATTTTTTACCATAAAATTAATTTGTATTAATAGTAAGCCTATGGTCGTCCTACCGCATGAACTGGTGGATCATGACATACTATATAAGTATTGGATCATGACATATATATATATAAGCAAGTAACCTTTTGCGAACATTAGTGATCATATTATAAAAATCGTAAAACTTAATCATAAAGGAGAACGTGCTCAATCATCTCACATATCGCACTTCTAACTAGGCAGTTTCATACTCAATTGTTTACTTACTTCGAATGCTCATCCGATTCCCCAGACATATCGTAATCTCGTTACTGTAAAAAAACCCAACAATATGCTAAGAATGATGTAATCCATTAACCATAAAACATGTGTACTAATTTCTCTAAAAAAAATCCTATTTAGGCATTTCTAGTCACTGTCAAACGTTTGTTCTTGAGGATTGAACGTTTGATAGTGGTATGTTTGATTATGGCCAGAATGCATAAATGTTCCTAAAACTACCAAAAACTTAACTATGACTAATCTCATGTCTAGCACAGTTTGAATCAACATAATAAACACATTTTTAGGGGTAACACACAAGATTATGCACTTAATAAAACTATTTAGAAATTTAACACATAAAGGGTTTTTAAATTCTCATATATACTTTAAAAGTCAAAACATGTTTAGTTATAACGTAAATAGTGAAATAGAATACAAATAAAGGGTGTGAATTTTTTAAGGTTACCTTTAGAGAGGATAATCTTCTTCAAAGAGAGCTTTCTCCTTAAAATTCATTTCTCACTCTTTAAAATAGGATTCTAGAAGTTTTTGGGTAAAGTGGTGAGTTTTCTAAAGGAAAGGGGTCTCATTTATAGGGGAAAGGGAAGGGGTCTCATCTAGACTTAAACTTCACATTCATTTTTCATTTCTATAACTTAGACAAAACTAATTTAGTTTGTTTTCTTTTTCTTTGGTTTTCCATAAGTTAAAATATATAATTCAATTATCACCAGGAATTGGCT
>FXXK01002067.1:28591-33835 GCA_900184695.1 Betula pendula
CACTTGGTCCAAATTTTGTGGGATTTCTCCCTCATGACCATGCGGTTTCCTAGGTCCTATCAAATTCTATTGACTGGTTTGCGTCCTACTGGATTCACTATGGAGGGGGCCATAGATTTCTCAAGCCTCCGCCTCTGGAAACAAGGGCATTATGTTACAATGTTAGCCACTGCCTAGAATCTGAACCTCAGCAGTTTCCAACACCTATCCGAGATTATTGGCTTGCTACACTTCGGTTTTGATGACCCTAAGGCTTGCCCCCTCCCAGAGCCAGGACACCAATATAAGCTCAAGGTTACACTCCTTTAGTGTTAGACTTATGTGATTCCCTTTTCCCAGAAAACTAAAATTGAGAAAATTGTGAAGGAGTTCTTAGAATCTGGGGTTATTAAGCCTAGCCAAAGCCCTTTTGGTTCGAAAGGTGGATGGGAGTTGGAGGATGTGTATGGATTATAGGGCGTTAAATCAAGAGACCATCAAAGATAAATACCCCATTCTCGTGATTGATGAGCTGATGGATGAGCTTTTTGGGGTAGAAACTGTTTTTCTAAATTAGACTTGCGATCCGGTTATCACCAAATTAGGGTTCGACCGGAGGATGTGCCCAAAACGGCCTTTAGGACACATGAGGGCCATTACGAGTTCTTAGTGATGCCTTTCGGCCTTGTTGTACAAATATCCACCTAAATAAATAGGCGAATAAATGCACGTTTTACTCGCAAGTGCATGATAAGTGCTGAATGTTATACATTCAAGCCCCTTAACTCGCATGTGTTATTCCTTAGTTTGTGTTATTATTTAATATTTTTTGTTGTGTTTAGTGTTGTCTTATTTTTAGGTCTTAAATGGAAATACATGCAAATCTTAAACATTGAGCCTAAAGAGACAACAAAGGAAAGCTGAGGAGCTGAGGAGAAGCCCTGGGATCGATCGCAGTCTACCAGGGATCGATCGTACCATCTGGGGATCGATCGTAGAAAGCAGGGATCGATCCCCATCGGAGCTTCTAGAACGTGAACAGCTGTTTGACAGCTAATAGCGGTGGGGATCTTTCTTGGTCCAAAGTTGCGGCTTGCCAACGAGTTGTAGGCGCCGAAATCACTTCTCAGAGGACTCCCAACAGCTGGATCCTTAGATTTTTGGCTTGATCTTTCCTTAAGAAAGATCAAGCCTCTTTTTTCTATATAGTGTATTTTGAGTCCGAGAATGGACAGTAGTTTTAGTTTAGTTTTCATTCCAGAATTGTTTTAGCTTTGTTTTTGCTTTGTTTATATTCTGGACAGCAGGGGAACTCATCTCATAGTACTTGGTTTCCTTAAGAAGTGGTTCTCTCCAATTCAATGGAGATTCCCATTTTCTTCATGAGGAACTAAACCTTTCATAAGGTTTTGATGGAATTCATTCCAAGTACTATGGGGTGATCATGTTTAGCTAGGATCTTACTCATTTGGTATAATGATTGTTTAGCCAAAGATGTTGTTCTTCATGTGAAATCCATTTGAGTAATATTACCTTTTCTTGTCTATGAGAAAGTGTGTTGCTTGATTGATTACTTAGGCTTTACAATGGTATATGTTGACATGTTTTATGAGGGTTTGATGGGGTATACTAGGGACTACGATTCAATCCACATGTAGTTTAATTTAGTTAAGTGAAAAGTTTAGTGGAAACCTAAGATGCTCCATGCTTTTCCCATGAATTGTGTAAGCTTTGAGAGGGGTTTATATTGCATGCTAGGAAGCTTTGATTATCTCACATTTAGAGTAGTAGGTGGGTGGTTAGAGTGTTACTATGATGTCTTATTATTTCCTTTAAAAAGAACTTTCATTAAGAGTAATTGCAAGGGTTGACACCCTTTGCACTCTCACTTTATACCTTTGACAAAAGATCCATGCTAGATGTTGTTCTCTTGTAGTATGAGGAATGAATGAAGTCAATCCCTTATACTCTCCCTATTCCCTTTCATCTTTAATTCAGTTATGTAGTTTATGTTGAGAGTGGTTAGAATTCCAAATTCTTGTTTTTGATAATTGAGTTAGAAGTTATCTTGGAATTTCAATAGCATAAACAACCAATACAATCTCTGCGGATCGATACCCTCCCTTTAGAGCTAATCCACAAGATTGATCTAATTACGATGGTTTTATAAATTTCAAAATCGTGCGCATTCGTTCGTATCAGTCAGAAGATCAAAACGATAGTATAGACAGCAAATACGGATCATTCCCACGAGGATGGTAAAACTATGTTATAAAAAGAAATTGCTAAAAGGATATTGTGAATGAAACAGATAAAATGATTAATTGAAATAATAATCATAAAAGGTTAGGGCTTCGATATCCACCGTATAATACTCAAATAAGGTAACACAATATGCACAATGCTACAATCATATACAAGATACTCACTGTTTATCGGGACCTAAGGCATGGTATCTACTCCAAAGCCATTGATTTCTCTAAGCAACGAATTAGGCATGGGTATCTAATATTCTTTTCTTATCTCAAAGGATTTAACGATGGTATCTACTAAGTTGCCTGTTGAGAAAGCATAAATCTATGGAATCGGAACAAACACACTTAAAACTAGAACATGGTATCTTATCTTCCGATCTTTCATGTTGATTACCCAAGAACTGCAACTGGTTCTTTTGTCACTCTACTAAGCCAGGACTCGTCACCAATTGGACCATAGATAACAAGTCTACACATGTTATATGCATAAGATGATCAAACTCATGCATACCCATATGAGAACGACAAAAACCGGAGATAAATCAATTAAGCATCAAATACATGAATTGTAGCAAGACAAATTGAAACCTTAAAGAAGACAGATTAGGGCTTCAATCGAGCCCTAATAAAGTTTAGTACACATAATTTGAATGAAAAATCATCCCCATAAGAAAATAAACAAAGAAAAACTAAAAAGGAAAGAAAAGAACTAAGAAAAAACCCTTCTTTGAAGCCTTTGATTCTTCTCCTCAAGCTTTGGTGTTTTTTGTTTTGGAGGACTTTAGGGGGTATTTATAGAGTTTAGAACAACCCTAGTCAATTTGGTGCACACATAGAAGTCCAAAATCGAGTTGGAGTAGGTTTAGGATTCTTTCCAAATCGGGTTTTGCCGACTTTACTATTCAGCGCGCAAGATGGCTCGAGCTAAATAGGGATATGGCTCTAGCCAAATATGGATATGGCTCTAGCCAAATTCTTCAGCTTTTCTCCAACATCTCTTCTGAGTCTGGAACTTGATGGAATTAAGTGTTTTTCTTCCAAAACCTACAAAATAAGAAAAAAACACAAAAACAACACAAAACATCATATTATAATGAAACTAAGAAATTAACATATGTGAATTAAGGGGCTTGAATGTGTAACATTCAACACTTAACCTTTCAAGGTCTAATGAATGATGTGTTTAAACCCTATCTATGCCGATTTGTTTTGGTGTTCTTTGATGACATCTTGGTCTATAGCAAAACCTTAGCGGATCACTTAAACCATTTGAAGATTGTTTTGGGAATGCTACAAGATCATCAGCTTTATGCTAAAATGTCAAAGTGCAAATTTGGTGTTGCAGAAATAGACTATTTAGGTCATTTAATCTCTAACCAAGAGGTTCGGGCAGATCCTACCAAACTTGATTCTATGTTATCTTGGCCTATTCCTAAGTCTATAAAGTCTTTGAGAGGGTTTTTGGGATTAACCAGCTATTGCAGAAAAATTTATTCGAGGATATGGGGTGATTGCTGCACCCCTAACAGCTCTCTTGAAGAAAAATGCTTTTAGGTGGACCCCCTTGGCTACTGAATCCTTCAATCACCTAAAGCAAGCCCTGACTAGCCCCCCAGAAGACCTTTTCACCATTTAGTGCGCATGCTAGGTGGAACGATCCTAATGGCGACTATTTTGATGCAAGAGGGACAACTATTGGCTTTCCTTAGTAAAGCTTTAAAAGGACAAGCCTTTGTTTCTCTCATTATGAGAAGGAATTACTAAATCCTAGTCACTCGGTCATGGCGCCCATACTTGCTAGGTCAGTCTTTTAGGGTGAAAATTGACCAACAAGCTCTGAAGTTTTTACTTGAACAGAAAGTGGGTACTGTGTCCCAACAGAAATGGATATCTAAGCTACTGGGCTACAATTTTGTCATTGAATATAAGAGGGGGAAGGAAAACAAAGTGGCTGATGCCTTGTCACAGAAATTTGAAGAACTCCCATCTCCACCTGAGTTGTGCATCTCTTTAATTTCTTCCCAAGTCCAACTTGGGTGGAAGAGTTGAAGGCCTCTTACCAACTCGATCCAGACACACAAACCCTGTTATCCATTCTCCAACAAGGGCAAAATCCACCTAAGGGTTACTCTTTGCAACAGGGCCTTATCCTTCGGAAAGGGAGGTTATGGATTGTTAAGAATTCTCCTTTCCAGCACCAGCTTTTAGAGTTTATCCATTCCAACCCAACCGCAAGACACTCAGGATATCACAAGACACTTCAGAGAGCTAAGTCTGACTTCTAATGGAAAGGTATGTGGAAGGATATCAAACGCTTTGTCTGCGAATGTGCTGTTTTTCAAGTCAATAAACATGAGACAGTCAAGCTTCCAGGGTTGCTCCAACCTCTACCCATTCCCTCCCGGGTTTGGTTCGACATCTCAATGGATTTCATTGAGGGCCTTTCTTCCTCTCATGGCTCTACGGTGATCTTAGTGGCTGTGGATCATTTTACGAAGTATAGGCACTTCCTCTCCTTATCTCACCCATATACTGCTTCTAAGGTGGCCCAACTTTTTCTAGCAAATATCCTGAAATTACATGGTATGCCCAAAACCATAGTTTCAGATAGGGACCCTATCTTTACCAGTTCATTTTGGAGGGAATTGTTTCAGTTGCAAGGAATTTCTCTAGCCTTCAGCTCTACATATCACCCTCAATCGGATGGCCAAACGGAAGCTCTCAACAAATGCCTTGAAACCTATCTCCGATGTTACGCGGGCTCTAAACCTAAAGATTGGAGCTTCTAGCTCCCTATGGCGGAATGGTGGTATAATACAAACCACCACTCCTCCACGGGGTTTACTCCATTTGAAGCAGTCTACGGTTATCCCCCACCCTCCCTACTGTCCTACGTCCCTGGTGTTGTACAAATATCCACCTAAATAAATAGGCGAATAAATGCACGTTTTACTCGCAAGTGCACAAGATCAAAACAATAGTATAGACGGCAAATACGAGATCATTCCCA
>FXXK01002068.1:28468-46031 GCA_900184695.1 Betula pendula
GGAAATAAGCCTCAAGGAAGTACATACATCTCCAGAAATCATTTGAGAAGAAGATAATAATGGCATTGAAAATTCATGAAACAGAAAAGCAATACAGAACTTGCACAAACCATATACAAAAGAAGGAAATTCGTTCATCAAACATAAACCTAATACTAACATAGCATGATAATGGCAAAAAGGAGAAAATAAAGAAATGACAACTAAAGAATATCAAATTTTTTTCGCACAAAAAATATGCATTGGTATTTTTACATTCCATCAATAATACTCTCACCAAATTGTCACGAGCATCAACGGTTAATAAAATGATTTCTCTTTTATTAAATGCTCATAATGGTACCCTTTGTTAGACTTTTCCACCAAACTATTTCTTCTGTGAGGACGTTTCGAAACCAAATTCACGGAGATTAAGACTTTGAGTTGGTAATGTCGATCAAATTAAATAAAAATTAAACATTAAATGCTTTGAATTGGCCTAAGAATTAGTTGTTTCCAACTAATCCTAATGTACATGCGGTGTTTGATCAATCCACTGAAATTCTCTTTTCAGTAGTTTTGGTATAACCCGTACTTGTGATGCTAGTTAGATTATGGCATTTAATTAAGGCTTTTTCAGGTTTAAACAACATTATTGTTTGATCAGAAATTTACTTGAAAATTCTTATTGACATGTTAATTGCAAACAATTTTGTAGTAATGACAACACATAACCTACCATTCAACAATAACGTTCAGAGACCCATTCTTATTACTTTAAATGCCTCAAGCAAGATAAAACTTATATAATTTAGTCAAACTTATCGTCTCCTTTCATGAGATAGTGGCTATAAATTTACTAGTACCATAGAGATGTTGAATAATACTACTCAAAGAAAAGGTTGAACAGAGTTTCTCAATGAACAAATTCTGCCAAAGCAGAGTCCTTTGTAACACTTCACCCCCATAAGATGTCGTTTTGAGGGATTCTATGCACCTTCTCTTCTTCCATCCCTGAAGCTTCATATCCAAAAATACAACCAATAGGATCTGATTCTCAAAGCACATATTTGACCCCTCCACTCTTCTCTTCTTCAAATCTAGCTTCTTGGAAAGTTAATTCAACTTAAATATGAAATTTATGATCTAATGCACATATTCAGGCAAGCAAATAATTTAATTATAAAATTAACACGTAACAAATATTTCAAGCAATCAATTCTGCTTTATCATTCAACTAGCAGTAATTTTAAGCAATCAAAAATTATGGAAGCATAATCGTTTTGCTAGATAAACAGGGGAGAGGGTAAAACTTAGTCCTTTCAATTCTCATTTGCTCAAATGACTTAACGTTGACTACAACATTGTCTATCCTTTAGATTTAGTGAAACTTCATCTTTCTTCTAATAGAAAATGATGATTTTAAAATCTTGTATAGATTCAAGCAAATAATGTACATCTTCGACTGTTGGCTATGTTCAAGCATGCTAAAAGTCTTTCGCTTGAGGAATGGAGTATGTTAGCATAACATCCATAAATAATAATGTACATCCCTAAAGTGTAAAAGACTAGTCTTACTATTTGTTCTTCATGGATAAGCTCTAGCATGTGCTTATTGTTCTTATCGAAAGGATAATTTGACGTTGCGAAATTCAACGGAAAAAATTATTCTTACTTTCTTCATTCAGAGTTAGATGAATATATATGTGAAGTTATCATCTAAATAAGAAATGATCACTGTGAACAATGATGAAACAATGAGGTTATACGAAGTCCTAGATAGTAAATAAGCAAATGAAATATCCCACAAAACATCCTTGAAGTGGATGTTAGCCTAACATAAGTGGATGTTACTAATTATAGGTCACTACAATCATTAGCTATACCAGTTATAAATGTTACTATTACTATATACCATAACAAAGCAATGGCTATAAACAAATCTCTTTAGGGATTTGTTTTTATGTTTTTTAAGTAAAAAACTATTACTATCTACCATAACATGCTAATTGTAGGTGATCAAGACACAAGTTTCTTAAGTCCATTCTCTGTCTTAAAATAATCAAATCCCAGTTAGGTTAATGTGTTCAATTGAGCAGGGCCGGCTCTTCCCTTAGGCGACTTAGGCGGTCGCCTAAGGCCCCAAGGGGAAGAAGGCCCCCGAATAGTAATATTTGTAATGTTGTGTTGGCTGGATTGAAAAAAAAAAACAAAAAATCTCTCTTGGGGAGATTCTTAATCCACGGAAAAACCAACCGTCAAAGAAAAATGATTTTGCCAAAAAAAAATAAAAAAATACCGGTGATTTAATCTCTCCCTTTTCAAGACCTCTAGAACTCTAACAACTTTCAAATAGGAAAACCAACCGTTAGATGCCATCGATTTTTGTCCAAAAAAAAAAAAGAAGCATTATCTCTCCCAAAACTTTGGGAGATTCTAGAACTCCCATATAGAAAAGACAAACATCAGAAGCCAAAGAACACAAATCTTATTTTAAAAAAAAAAAAAAAACACAAAATATATTCTTTGAACAATCTCTTCCTAGCAAATTATCAAAATTACTCCCTAAAATGCGCTGCAATTTCCTCCGGAACCCAGGAGGTAGGAGGCACAGGACCACCGCTACAAGCGAGCTCTCCCGCGTGAACACCGGTCAAGCTCCCCTGTAAGACCTTCTACTATTTTTTTTTTCTTTTTACTGAGCCGAGAGACTGAGAGAATCTTTCTCCCCCATTTCAACTACTAACACGTTTTGTACCGTCACCGTCAGGATAAAAGATAAAATGTGTGGCTGTCTTTTAACCCCACATCAACCCACTTTTTTTTTGTTTTGCTTTTCAGAGTTCAGTCTTTGCTTGGTGACTTTTCTTTCTTTTTTTTTTTGTAATTTTCTTTGTTTTGCTTTTCAGAGTTTCAGTCATTTTATTTTAAATAAAATTAGTTATGGTTTTCAACAAAACTTTAAATTAATAAATTAATATTGAGGACATGAAAGGTGTTTTACCTTTTTGGAAATGTGACTTGTAAACAGGTACATCTTATCGTTAAAGCTATATTACAAAGAGTCATGTAATAACAAAGAGTCATGCTAAGCATTCCGTCACTAGAGTCTGTTTTGGATGAAAAAAAATAAATAAAAAATGTAAAAAAAAAAAAAATGCCTTTTTTTTAAAAACTAAAAAACAATGTTTAATTTATCAAATCTTCTATTTTATTTTGTCTAAGGTTTATGAAATAGGGTAAAATAAGCCTGAACGTGTTTTTTGTTAAAAAAATATTTTTTCTTTTTTTATGAGATATGACTTTCCAAAGAACATTTACTATTGTGTTTCATCTACAGATTAGCGTGAAAAGTCAACAATTTAGATGTGTTATTCTTGTATTAGATTGTTGTTGATTATAATGAAATTTTACTACAATGATGTGTTATTCTTGTATGTAGTCAATCATTGCTAATCCTAACTTTTTTTTTTTTAATTTTTACTAAATCACATAATAGTTTCCAAGAACATTTTCTTTTTTGTTTCATCTACAGATTAGGATCGTGAAAAGGCAACAATTTAGATGTGTTATTCTTGTATTTGTTTATTATATTGAATGTATACTCTAGTTATGTAGCTCCCGTTTGATACTGATGGTTGCCC
The DNA here is from genome assembly GCA_900184695.1 of Betula pendula. Taxonomy (NCBI): domain Eukaryota; kingdom Viridiplantae; phylum Streptophyta; class Magnoliopsida; order Fagales; family Betulaceae; genus Betula; species Betula pendula. Next base: position 32,092 of record FXXK01002068.1, read on the forward strand.
TCTTCTATTCTCAAGACAAGCCTAAGCCGCCCCCTGAGGGACGTCTTCCTGATGCTACTAAGGGTTAGCATTCTGGTTAATACCCTGGCTGATCTTTTGATCGGATAGCCTGTAAGTGTGTTTTGTTTTTGGAATTATATGATGTTTCGTGACTCTTCTTCTATTGAGGATGGTGCTTTTGACACTTATTTTAGCTATTTTTTTTGTTTGAAAGTAGTGAAGAGCTCAGCTTATCTGAGTCATTGAGTTGAATTAGGCTTGGGTGGGTGTGTCTTATGTGTGTGTGGGAAATTTCCGGCCTTGGATTTATTATTTGGTTGATGAGAAAATTGTAAATTGAAAAGGGAATGATTGGCTTTTGGCACTTATTTTAGCTACTCTTTTTGTTTGTGAATAATAAAGGGCTGGGCTTAACTGAGTAACTGGGTGAGTGTTTTATGTGTGTGTGGAAAATTGTGGGTCTTGGTTTTCTGTTTGGTTGCTAGAAAATTGTGAAATCCCTTTTCATTTGAACACTTTACTTGCTTTTCTGTTTATGAATAGTGAAGAGCTTAGCGTAACTGAATCATAGAGTTGAATTAGGCTTAATTGGAAAGATTGGATTTTGACACACACTTCACCTGCATTTTTTTTTTTTTTTTTTTGTGTGTGCATAGTGAAGAGCTGAGTTTAAATTAGTCATAGAGGTGAATTGGGCTTAACTGGGTAGGTGGTTCATGTATGTGCGGAAAATTGTAGGGTCTTCATTTTTTTTTTCTGTTTGGTTTTCGAGAAAATTGTGAAATGAAAAGGAAATATTGGATTTTCACAATTTTGACACTAATTTTACCAGCTTTCGTTTGTGAATAGTGAAGAGCTGAGTTTAATTGAGTCATAAATAGAGTGAATTAAATTTAAGAAGGTGAAGGTTTTAGTTTTCTTGAGTTATAATTGATCAGGAAGCAAATGAAGCTTTTGGGATTGAATATTTGAATTATCTTTCTGTTATAATTTATATGTGTTTGGGGTTTCTAGATCCATAGAAGGCTACCGGGTTTCTCTCCAGCTGGAGTGTTGGATTTTGGTGCTGGCACGGGTTCGGCTTTCTGGTGAAAAGTTCATTTAATTATCTCCCTATATGGTTACTTGCATTCTGAGATGCATGATGGTTCATTGTTATCTCTTTGTATTTGAATTTTCTGACAATTTGAATGAAATGTGGTAGGGCACTGCTAGAAGTCTGGCCACAGTCTATGGAGAAAATTAATTTAGTAGAGCCATCCCAGTCAATGCAGCGTGCTGACCGGAGCCTTATACAAGGTAATTGACAATTTTCCTTTTCAAATAGTTGATATTTCTTTGAGATTATTATCAGATTAACATTTCAAAGAGCAATTGGTAATTTAGAAGAATTGCTATTGTTTGAGGGTACTTCCTTGTCAGGCCATTGTATTGATATGGGTTGGGTGCTAAGTGGGTTTGGAGTGTTGGGTTTTGCGTATTCAGGTAGAGAATAACCATATAATATAAATTATAATAATTCACAATGTAATCATGAATTAGCTTAGGCCAATAAAATTGCTGTTATGATGTGAAATAGGTATGTGTTTTGGTGCTTATACGCATTGCTCTAAAAGGCTTAGCAAGCTTAATTTGCGTCAAACCTTTATTTAGCCATGTGCATATTCTTTAATATAACTTATCAAAAAAAAAAAAAATCTTTTTCCTACTATAATATGTCAACAGATTGATATTGAAAAAAAAAAAAAAAAAGGAATCTAGAGTATGCTACTAGAATTGATGGATTGTCATTCCCAAAAAATTTTCTGATAGCGCTACATTCTTTAGAAGTGTTGTTATGACATGCATAGCTTGTTTTGCCATTGATTTACCATTATTCTAATGTACTTCCATTAATGCTTCCTTATAAAATGAAAAACACGGGTTATGGCTGTAGATATATGCTCAAGCAGTCCTATCAAGAAGTGGAGAGGATAGACTTATGATAACATGTTATTTTTATTTTGGGCATGATTTAGATTTCATTTGATGTGCTATCATTGTGTGCCTTCAAAAATTATTTTGCCTCTTTGACATTGTTCCCAAGAAATTTTATGTATATTTTCGTTATTAGTAGGTTTCTCTTTGTGCATATCCCCTCCCCCCTTCTTGCAAATACATGTGATAAAGAAGGTAAATCCTGAGATTTCTATGTTACAATTGCTTTAGGTCTGAAGAACCTGCCTCTTATTCATAGTTATGATAGCATTCAAGCACTTAATAAAAGCATCAATATGTCAGAGAGAGGACATGACCTTGTAATTGCTGTAAGTTGTATCTTCTAGATTTCTTCCAAGTAAAATTTTCAGAATTATCTGTATTATATATATGAAGTAGCATGTTTGTATTCAATAAATGGTTCTTTAAACCACTGCACTTAAGGAAGCTTTCATCATATGTGGCCTTCTCCTGGTACTGATTGATGGTCAATGTTTGTTGCTCTGGGGTGAAGTCTTATGTCCTTGGAGAGATACCATCACTGAATGACAAAATTACTATTGTACGCCAGCTTTGGGATCTTACACGTGATGTTCTAGTATGATTCATGGCTTATGGAATGTTTCATGTCTCGTCACATCCATGCATTGCACAGAGATTTTGATGATGTTACATTATTGATAATTGTTTTGATTTATTTTTTAGTTTCGAACTATTCAGCACTTGATGGAAGTTTTCGCCATTGATTTTTTTTTTTTTTTTTGTGGAATCCAACTGTGGGGTAGGTTTTGGTTGAACCTGGAACACCGCATGGATCTAATATCATATCTCAGATGCAATCTCATATATTATGGACAAAAAAATAGGGTAAGAATTGTTCTTCATGAACCCATATTTTTAGTTGAATGTTCAAATATTTTTGGCAGGGACTCTTGTGTTTCTGATTACTGCTTTGTGCTTCTTTTAACCCCTGCTCATGTTTATGTGGCATATATTCTGACTTACTAGAAATGCGTAAATCTAAAACTGCAAATAATACAGCTTTTCAAAGGATTTGTGTGGCACAAAAAAGTGGTGCATTCATAGTTTCTCCCCTGTGAGTACAGAAATTTTCCTAACCTGTCCCTCCTTTTTTTCTTCCAGAATTAATAGGTTTTAAGGTTTTTCCATATTCTCCACGTATTCAATTCTTTTCTTTTATTCTTCTTCTCTTCTTCTTCTTCTTCTTCCTTCTCTCTCTCTCTCTCTCATATAGTCTTGTTGATGCAGTGTCTTCACGATGAGCCATGTCCGTTGGCAAAAACTAGCCAATACCAAAAACTAGCCAATACTGTCATTTTGTCCAGCGCTTGGAGAGGACATCATCACAACGTGCATACAAGGTTCCTCCCTCTGTCCATATCCTACACTCTTTCCTACATAAACATTTATTTGGCTGCCATTTTATGTGGATTTGACTGCAGATGTTGAAGTCCGGCATGTTTTCAAGTATCAAAGTCAGTTGGAAAATTGTTCAAGTTTCCACTTTTTCTTCTGCAAGGTCCTAGGCTATTATGTCTCTATGTACTATAGCATGTCAAATCTGAGTGCTTACTTATTTAAAATAATGCAGATGAGAAAGAACTTTGAGCAACCTACGAGCTTGCTCCTCTGTTCCTTGGCTTTGTTAACCATTTGGTTTATTATTCTTAAGTAGGTGAATCTATTTTATCTTTTATGCGTATGCAATGTAATGTTTCTTGATAGAGGTTCCATGCAATTCCAACTGTTTATTTTTTTATCTTTTGGTTTGATTGAAATTTTGAGGGATTGGACATGGTGAAAATACGTTAAAAATACTGAGAAGTCTTAGTTTTGGCCAAATTGTGTGATGTTGAATAACAATAGTTTTTATTTTATTTTTATTTTTTTTTAAAGGGAATGACAGTTAGATGATGTATTGTTTTATATAGTGATAATTTTAGTAATACCAGTTAGATGATGTAGCGTTTTACAATATCACCATTTTTCAAGATATTTTCTTGTATCAAGTAGTGTAGACAATTAAAAGAAAAAAGAAGAGGAAAGCGATTTTACAGTTATTTTCTTTTATTTTTAATTCCCAACAAAAATGCATGAATTATGTGTAACACGGTTTTGCTAGGATTCATGGTTAGGGAAGTGATTTGTTCCAACTGGAAATCAGATATATGATTCATAGACATTTGATTCCAATGCTAGAATTAATAGAGTTTGAATTGAAAAATAAGCATGTGTGTGCATGCTTATTGATCTTTTAACTAGGTTTTTTTTTTCTGCTAAAATTAAGAAAATTTATATTAAAAAAAAGCAGGAGATATGTGTAGCAGTTATTGCTATATCTTCTTAATGGTCCTTATCTTCTTTTAAGTTTTTTGGATGATACTGCATTTGAGAAGCAAAGTGTCCTTTTCGCTCTTCTTGTTTTAGATATAGTGCTAATAAACATATAATATTATCCTACCAGTTCACTTGTATAAGAATTTAAATATGCACCTGTATATAGATTTGAATATTAATTTAAGATTAATTTTACCTACTTTTTTTGGTGTAAGGTATTGTGTTTTTAATGCTAAATCTATCATATATTATTATCAAATACAAGGATAAATCTATTATTATCAAACACCGGAAATCAAGCACGTGCCTATTCAACTAGTATTAAAATAAGAGACTAACTTCTAAATTTTCTAAAATCAAAGAAATAATTAAAAAAATCCCTAGGCGCATCACATGGCAAGATCCAAAGTCTCTTGTGAGACCTTTTCGACAAATCAAATAATCAAACTATATAGAGTTGTAAAACTTTGGTGAATAACCAATTATCGTTAAGTAATTTTCAGTTGGTAGAAATGGGTTAAGATCAATTTGTACTTTTGTGATTTAATGCAGTGGTATTGAAATTGCATAGTTTTTTGATGTTTCTAATCACACTTGCTCTAATATTAGAATGTTAAAATCAATTTTTTTTTTTTTAAAGAAATGTGAATATTTATTAGTGTGAGTGTCTACCAACAAGTAGAGATTTTACTAGGGATGCCTTGATATGATGTCATTATCTTTGTAAAAAAAAAAACAAATTCTATAGTTAGAGCAGGAATATATGGAGCTTTAAAAAAAGAAAAAAAAATTGATTTGTTTCTTGGTTTTCTAAAAATCGTGGAATGTAATTTGATGAAATTGTATTATGACTACAAAGGCAAGAAAATTTGACCAAGGCTTTCTTGTCGTGGTTACTATTTCTTGGAATGATTTATTTCACCATTGCCATAGGAACTACTTTCTTTTTAGATCATAGTGATGAAATCTTGAATATTGCAAAGGAAATTCTCATCAGAGTTCTGTCCTTCTCTAAATCAATAAATTTTATAGAATGATGCAACTTGTGACATGCTCATGAGTTTATTCTAGGAAAAATAAGTGGTCAGCCGCTGCCCTACTGGAACGATATCCATCCTATCAACGTTCGACGCAGCCAAAATTAGAATCCCACAGTTGCTATCATTTGTGTCACAAGATTAAAAAAAAAAAAATAGTATCTTAGAATACCGATTAGCAGCTAATTATAGGCCACTACAATCATTAATTATACTAGTTATAATTGTTATTATATTATCTACCATAACAAAGCAATGACTAAAAAAAAAAAATCTCTTTTAAGGAAGTCTCAAGACTATTATATTATTTCAAAAGTACAAACATGAAAGAGCTATAAACAAACTTGATGTTCTCATATAATCAGCTTCCTTCAGTATCTTGTAGATACTTCAATTTGATCTTGTTGAGTGTGATTAAAATACTTTTTGCATTAATCCTTTGCTCATGTAGTTCAGCACAACATTGCAAAGCCAATCCCATTATGGACGACATACAATTCTCCATAGAAGCATAATCTCTTTCGGTTCTCAACAAATAGTCATCAACAACTTTAGTTATTAAAAGGAGTGAAGATTCCTCTACCCAACGCTTCAAGCTCATTTCTCCAACAAACATGTCATTTGTAGGTCTCTTTCTTGTGAAAGTTTCCATCAACAAAATACCATAACTATACACATCGCCTCTTGTAGAAACAATTCCTTCTGACCCATACTCTATTTGCAGCATAACAACAAATCATGAGAACATAATTATGTATTGCATAATAGTGAATGAAAAAATTCTAAAGATATAAAGTGCATGAATAGTTATCCGTGTATGCATGAATAGAATGACAGACATACTTCTAGTTGTAGGCTAAAAACATCACCTGGTGCCATATACCCAATAGTAGCGAGAGTCATGGTTTGCATCAAAGAATCCCCAGCACCTAATAGTTTGGCAATGCCAAAATCAGCAACATATGCGACCATATCTTCATCTAATAAGATATTGTTGGGCTTCAAGTCACAATGAACAATAGGTGTCGAATAACCATGATGAAGGTATTCCAGTGCTGACGCAACATCGATCATTATATTTAGTCTTTGGAAGAAACTCAAACAATGGTCTTGAGAATACAACCACTTCTCTAGGCTCCCATTAGGCATGTATTCTAATACAAAAGCTTTGAAGTCCATGTTACTACACGTAGTGATGATTTTGACAAGATTTCGATGACGGATATTGCGTAGTACCTGACACTCTGTGTCAAAACTCTTGAATGCTCCTTCTACTTCCAAATTGAAAACTTTTATTGCAATAACCATTCCATCTGAGAGTGTCCCTTGGTATACTGATCCAAAGCTCCCTTTACCAAGTAAGTTCTTCGCACTCCACCCTTCTGTTGCTTGTAAAAGTTCTTGTTGGGAAATTTTTCTCCATGTCGTTAGTGGTAATGCCTTTGTCTCTATCGAAAGTTTTGCATTCCTTTTTCGACATCTTGTCCATACTAATATAAGAGCAACTACAAGCATTGTTAACCCAATTGTTGGTAATATATACTCTAATATACATGCTGTTGCAGTCTTTTTTGATCGAGAAACACCTACTTTACATGGGGGGACTTGTAGTCGGGGAGAACCACAAAGTCCATCATTTGACATATATGATGCAGCAGAAAAGTGTACAAATGGTCCTCCTACAGGAATTTTTCCTTGTAGTCTATTGAAAGAGACATTTAGATATTTGAGGTGTAAAAGTGCTTCTAAGGAGTTTGGAATCTCTCGGGATAAATTGTTACTAGAAAGATCCAAGAATTCCAAGCTTACCAATTCACCAAAAGATTCAGGAATTGAGCCTTCTAATCGATTGTCCGCTAAGGAGAGATTAGTTATATCTTTGAGGCCACCAATTGTTGTTGGGATATCACCAGATAGTTGATTTCTTGATAATTGTAATACTGTCAAGACCTTCAAGTTTCCAACCTCAAATGAGAGAGGGCCACTTAGAGAATTTGATGACAGGTAGACCTCCAACATATATGTAAGGCTCCACAAGCTCAAGGGAATCATGGAACTTAAGTTGTTGGAGTATAAGTAAAGATATCTTAGGAAAGTGAGATTATTCACGCATGCAGGAATAGGTCCAAAAAGCTCATTATCACCTAAATTCAACTTAAACAAGCTCTTTAAATGACAAAGATCAGATGGGATGGGACCTATTAGTCTATTATTTTGAAGAAATAAGCCTTGAAGATTGTTTAATCTTTCCACTGTAGTTGGAATAGGTCCAGACAATTTATTGCTGTGTAGCTCCAATATGAATCAAGTTGCTTAAATTGCCATATCTCTCTAGGAATGCTGCCCTTAATATTGCAATTATATATGGTGAAGTTCTGAAGAGAAGTTGAGAGATTTCCAATGGAACTGAGGAAGATGTCATTCAGTGGTTATCTGACGAATTTTAAACTCTTAGATAAGCCAATTTGAACAAAAGAAGAGAAAAAGTTGAACTCTGGAGTAGAAGATTCAATGGTCAAATTATTTCTCTACTACGCAAAGACCTGGAGGAGCTTTAAATTACCAAGTGATTTAGGAATTAAGCCCGAGAATGAGTTGAAGCCCATATCTAGTATAGTGAGTTTTGAAGCATTGGAGATAGAGCTAGGTATTGTTCCACTCAGTTTGTTGACTTCAAGCAAAAGCATTTGAAGATTTGGAAGGAAGAGGCCTACATTTGATGGAAGATGGCCTGAGAGGTTATTGAAATGCATTCCAATTTCTTGTATTGTTGAGATATTAAAGATCTGAATTGGAATTGGACCAATAAAGTTGTTGACACTCATACTCAAGATCTCAAGGTTTTGTAGATTACCAATTTCACCTGGTATTGCACCTGGCACAATATGAACAACCATACATTATTCTTCAAAACAAAAAATAATGCAGTTTAAAAGAATCCTACATACAAGTGAACATATATCTAATAAACTAACCAAAACTTCAAATTAAGAGCTAATTAATAAATAATCCAATTTTCCCTCTATCCTCGTTTCTCATGGTCAATTGGCCACCTATTTAATTAGTTGAGCACGTGTACAATCTTGTTATTTTGTTATTAGTGTGAGCCATGGATGTCATATTTTGTAAGTCTTAGATTTCAATATGCAAAGAAGAGGAGTACAGGAAAAAGAAAAAAAGATTAAAAAAAAAAAAGTAGAAGAGGTCAAGACAAGTTTTTGAGGTCACTCTGTCTCAAACTAATCAAATACAAGTTTGGTTAGTGTGTACAATTGACAAATTTTGTTTTCACTGACAAAGACAATATATTGTTTGCAAGTCCTCTTGCATCACGCAAAAAGCATGACAAAACAATGATGGGAGTCTTTGGAGTATTTATTGAAGTTAAAAGTTTTCGCATCAAACAAAAAATTTCTCTAATGTCTTACTCAATGCAATTTCCAGCAATATTATGCTTTGTGATTAATAATTTCGGTTTTTTACAACAAACCATGGGGAGAGTTAATTCTATTTGTGTTTTTGATTTCTTCTTTTTCTCTAGTGAAAGATATAAATAATTAATTTTGAGATGAAGACAAGTTATTGAGTCAATATTTGTCTTAAATTAAAAGAAAAAAAAATTAAAAAAAAAAAAAAAAACTCACAATTACAGCCTCTTGGTTACGAGGCTGCTGTCCTCCCCCTCCCCTATTTGGCTATTCATCATTCTCTCTTTCTCTGTGATCTCCATTCACCACTTGAATTTCTCATTCTCTCACTCTGCCGTCCTCTCCTCTCATACTTCACTTGTTAAAGGATAGAAAAAGCACATATCAACAAATCTTTGCTTTGTTATTTAATCTCTTTTCAGGTAATATGCTCTGTTATCATTTTATTGAGAAAAAACAAATAGCATGTTTAGTCTTTTGATGATTCCTATTTATGCAACATAACTGGAATCATGCTTTTGCTGTACTGCAAGCAGCCACATTTAAAAAGCCCAATCTACATACTTAACCCAAGGGGATCATTTACACCCTAGTAGCAATAGATAATTAGATAACTATCCACTCGAATTTTCTTTTGCCCCAGAGTTGCATAAATCCTTTTGTTTCTTTGTATGTTGTGAAAAAAATTATTTTGTACTTTCAATTGCACATATCCTCTCTCTTTATATTTGGATTGGATTCCTCGTTCAAATAGAAGTCAATGGGATTCCTAAATATATAATTAAGATTATTAGAGAAATATTGATATGAATAGGAATGATTTTCTCGTTATTCATTGGGAACGAGTTTGTCAATTTATACATCAAAGTAACATAGTTCAATTTTCTCTTTTCCTTACCTGTATATAATTGTATATATAAATCCTTAAGTACATAAATAACCTTGAGATATGAATCCAGATACATGAATAGAGCAACGTGATTATACTTTAGGTTTTTTACAACAAACCATGGAGAGAGTTAATTATATTTGAGGTTTAAGAAAAATGAATAAATGAGGAAACATATAAAGGAGATCGCAGCATCCGAAAACTAATATGGAAAAGAGAGTGCAGTGGCTGGGCATTGATATCATTGACTTGAATGGAAAGGGAAGACAAATAAATAAATAAATAAAATCAATATTGAAGAGTAAGGAAGAATGTTGAAAGATCTACATATAAATACTTTTTATTCGACATAATATCATAGAAAGTTTTTCGTTTTATTTCTCTTTGAGGAAAGATATTATTAAATAGTTTTGCGATGAATACATAAGCTGTTGAGATCATTGTTTGTATTAAACTAATCAAATACAAATATGATTAGTGTTACCAATTTACAGTTGTCTTTTTTAGACGATGTATAAAATTTTTGCAACAAGGCAATAGGCAATGGGCTTAATTCGGTTACATTGGTCATGGCAATTGCTTTTAAATATACAGCGTTACTGGAAACCATATTGTTTTTGTTGCACTACTTGATTTGTGAATGCTACATTAGAAAAGCCCAACCCACATATCTAACCGATCACCGATCAACACTAAGTTAGGAGTAAGGCTCTTCCAACCCAAGGGATAACATTCTAGCAACAATAAATCACACTTTGTTAATATGTTTTGGGGTGTTTCTTGTTTTTTATTTTAAAAAGTGTTATGAGCTCATATAAAAGTGAAAATTGTTTATATGTTTTAGGAGTGTTTTATGTCTGGTGTTTTTGTTAATGTTTTTTGTTTTGACAAGATAAAACAAAAATTTTAACAAACGAAACCTAAATTACTATCTACTAGAATTTTCTATTTTTACCAGAGTTCCTAATTACATCCTTTTGTCTCCTTAAATGTTGTGCATAATTATTTTGTACTTTCAATTGAAACTTACTCAATATATCTGAGGCAATAAAAAGGCACATATCCAGTAAATGATGTCATCTATATAATCAATCAACTAAAGCAAGACTAAACATACCTCTAAAATTGTTGTTGTCAAGGTATAACATTGTGAGCATGGTTAAGTTCCCAATTTCTGAAGGTATACTTCCGGTGAAACCATTATGGCTCAAACCTAAATATTGCAGTTGTTTGCACTTGAACAAAGTGGATGGAATAGTACCTATAAAACAATTACCATTTAGAAACAAATATTAAAATTTTCTAAGTAACTAAAGACTTAGACAAATATTAAACATTCCTCCAAAGTTGTTTTTGCCAAGGTCTAAGCCAGTGAGCATAATTAAGTTTCCAATTTCTGAATGTACACTTTCTGTAAATCTATTACTCTACACTGATAAAATTTGTATATAGTTGTTTGCAACTGAACAGTGAATGTCATAATACCTATTAAAACTGTCACAATTTAGAAATGAATATCAAAGTTTGTTTATCCACGAAAGGCTAAAAGAACATTAAACAAACCTTCAAATTTGTTATAGCAAAAGGTATAACTTGGTAAACATGCTTAAGTTTTCAATTTTTGGAGATACTCTTCCTGTGAAATTATTACCATACAATGATAAATATTGTAGTTGTTTGCACTTGAACAAAGTGGATGAGAGTTAGCCATAAAACTGATCGTAATTAGACACACCAAGCTTTTGTAAGTTGGGAAGATGATTAAACATATCTTTTGGAAGTCCACCAGATAGCTTATTATAGTAAAGAACTATGACTTGCAGTGATAACATGCTGGAAATAATGGAGGGCATGGGACCAAAAAGCATGTTATTTTTGAGATAAATTTCTCCCAAGGTGGATATGTTAAAGATTAAGGAAGTTATAGAGCCCAAAAACTTGTTATATCCAGGAATTAATATTTCCAATGAAGATATGTTAGATAGATATGGTGGAATACCTCTTGTAAAACTATTACAGTGTGTTTAAAGACAAATTTTGAATTTTGGATAATAGCACCATCCAAGATGGGATTTCACTGTTGAAGTTATTAAATCCAAAGGATAAGTGTTGCAACTAGTATAGATAAGTACATACAAGTGAATAGATTTCTAATAAACCAACCAAAACTTCAAATTAAGAGCTAATTAATAATAAAGAAGCCACTCTGCCCACTATCCATGTTTCACAAAACCAGTTGGCCACCTTGTCGATTGAGCCTTTATTTTCCTAGTTAAGCTATATATATTTGAAAAATATTGTCAATTTTCTATTAAAGTGAATCATAGATGTGATATTTTGTAAGTCTTAGATTTGAATCCACAAAGAAGAGGAGAACATACAAGAAAAAGAAAAGGAAAAAGAAAAGATTAAAACTAAAACGTAATCATATTTGCAAGTCGTCATGCATCACACAAAATGCATGACAAAACAATGATGGGAGCATTTGTTGTTGTCTAAAGCAGACTTTAAGAAGGCAATACCGAATGGGCTTAACTTGGTTAAGTGGGTGTGGATTGAGGAAGCAATGACCATGCGTCACAACTGCATGCTAATATATATATTGTGTAACCCCAACAATTATTAGTCAATGAGCCCTACTATGTCTTTAATTTTCTTGTCTATTTCTTTTTTTATTACATAATGATCCTTATGATTATATATATGTAGGTGGGTCACTTGAACATTTAGATGTAGAATATACAAACATGTATGTAATTAATTATCAACTAGGAGTTCTAATCAAAGTTATCTCAAAGAAGAAGACACGTGACACAGAGAAAGCCCTGTTGTTTAATCTCTTTTCCAGTAATATGCTATATATGTGATTATTTTGTTGTTTTTGTTAAGAAAAAAAAAATAGAGCATGTTTATTATTTTGTTAATTTTTATTTTTATTTTTGCAAGGCACGATTTGTGCTTGCAAGTAGCCACATTTAAGAACCCAACCGACATATCCAACTCAATGGGCTCTTTTACACCATGCCAGTGAGAGACAATTAGATTACCATCCTCTAATCGGAAAGTGAGTAAAAAAAAATAGAGCATGTTTATTATTTTGTTAATTTTTATTTTTATTTTTGCAAGGCACGATTTGTGCTTGCAAGTAGCCACATTTAAGAACCCAACCGACATATCCAACTCAATGGGCTCTTTTACACCATGCCAGTGAGAGACAATTAGATTACCATCCTCTAATCGGAAAGTGAGTAAAAATGTTTAAAAATTAACCAGAGTTGGTTAATTTAAAAACATAGCCAGTGTTGCCTAAAGCTTTTGTTTTCTTGTAATATCCTCTATCAATGATGTCATCCATATGATAAATTAATCAACTAAATCATGATTAAGCATACCTCTAAAATTGTTGCAGCCAAGGTGTAACTTTGTAAGCATAGTTAAGTTTTCAATTTTATGAGATACACTTAATTTCTAGGAATCTATTAACTGATAACCATAAAATTTGTAATTGTTTGCACTTAAACAAAGTGGATGGAATAGTAACTATAAAACAATTATGATTTTGAAACAAATGTCGATGTTTCTAAAGCGACTAAAGATTAAAAAAAAAAAACACTAAACATACCTCCAAATTAACTTGTTGTTTTTAAGGTCCAACTCTGTGAGCAAGGTTAAGTTTTTAATATTCGGAGGTATTAGTCCCGTGAATCTATTAGCCCACAACGATAAAATTTGCAGAAGATTTCACTTGAACAAAGTGGATGGGATAGCCCCCGTTAAAACAGTTACCAATTTAGAAACAAATATTAAAATTTGCTAAGTGACTAAAGGCTAAAAAAATTCTGAACATACCTCCAAATGTGCTCTTTGTAAAAGGTACAATTTTGTGAACATCATTAAGTTTTCAATTTTTGGAGGTACTATTCCTATGAATCTAAGAGCCAACAACAATAAAATTTTAATTGTTTGCACTTAAGTGTAGAATGCAGTAAGATGACACACAACAACGAAAAAGAGAGGCTGATATATAACTAAAAGTAATGGGATTTTGGGTGGGAAGATGGTAACAAATCTGATCGATTTGATTGTATTCAGATTTTAATCAAATCTGATTAAGTTGATTACCATATTTATTTACCCAAATTTTTATATAAATATGAGTCTTTTGTATTGTAATATTATCAAGTTAATAAAAGAAAATAAACACAAAAAGTTGACGTGATTGGATCTATTGTAACACCCGAGAAAATATTT
>FXXK01002069.1:9912-20373 GCA_900184695.1 Betula pendula
AGTTGAATGTTTTTTTCTTCTTTAACTACAGAAAAGACCACATATATATAGAGGAAAATTTGAAGAAAGCAAAATAGCATCTGCAGCATATACAGCCCGACATGCACTAGATTCAAAAGAAGACAGAATACCGCCAACATATACAGCCCTTCTTTTGCAACCAAATTATCATTTGTCTTCCTTAAAACAAGGAAACGTTGTCCTTAAATCATTCCTTTTCATTTTCTCCCCTCTGAAAACATCATTTGCCTGTAAAAGATGTTTGTATGCTAACAAAAAATATATCATCTTTACAAGTCTTTACGGATAAGGATAGGATAGAAATTCTTGATGATTTGATTACCCTAAATCAAGATTTTTATCCTGATCACTTACAAGCATAAAAGCCAACAAAATGCCACCAACATCCATAACTGTTTCATACAAAATACATCAATGTTCAGACCAAAACACAACCAATTACTTCAACACAATAAGGTCCATAAAGAAAAAGAAAGCAAAATACAACTAATCAACTCCTGTAACTGTTCTGTACACAAAACCAAACATAATCATCATCATTGAGAACTGATTTCCTCTTCTTGTTAGGATATACATATTCCTTCTTTGTACTTTGAGCACATTCTGAATTTGCCCATGATTAGAAGGACGTGTGCCATTGAATCATCATTCCCATGGAGTCCAAGAAAGGGAGAATTTTAGCTAGTATCACTCAAATATCTAAAAATACAACCAAACAACCAAAAAAACTTACTAAATAATATATAGACCATGTACCAACCCTATTGTGTGGGCTTCGCATCCTTTGTCTCCATCCCATGGGCTGCTGTTCTACTATGTTCTGGACCCTGAACAAATTTGTGAAGAGCAGGTTTTGGTCAACTTAACCAAAACACAACTAAAATGTATTATTTATAATCATGTACACTGAAGAGTTAAAGAAGGAATTACATAGTAAAATAAAGGAACAAATCTGTACCTAAGCTATTATGAGAACAAAACCTTTACAAGTAAGGAAAGAAATCAATACAAAATATGTTGTGACATATACAGCAGTTACGTGAGGGATCACTAAGGAAAGTTCTTGAGCAGTACGCATATGGAACTTGGTAAGAATTCTTAGCACAGGAGCAGCATATCGTCAATTATTCTTTATGGTTGCAATTCCCTGATTTCTGCAGGTATTCTTGGTGCATATCTGATTGAGGCTGGATGGAGTGATGTGCAAGGGATGTAATTGGCATTGATGAAAGGATTTGATTGGTGGGATTGAATTAGGCATAGAATCAGCACTTAATGAATGGATTGCTGCGGTGCTAAGTCAGCAGCTTCAGCTGCTGAATCCAACTCTGCAGCCTGAAGTGGCTGCTGAGTCAAAGCAGTTTTATCAGGGACCCCTCCGTTGAGAAATTGAAGTATTAGGATATTGTTGTGAATACACTTGTGAGTGTTGCGTCATCGAGAAAGCATAAAGGGAAAAGAGTAGTTAAAATTTCTTGTTGTTGCAGCTTTAGTTACTTAGGTGGACCTTCCATTGGTATCATCTAGGCCTATATATATGGATTAATAACTTAGGGAATTACCTCACCAACACCATAATTTTTCTTTTGTCTCGTAGCCCTGTTTTTCTTCACTGTAGTAGATCTGTCATCATTCACAACTTGAGAACCCGCAGTGCCTCCAACATTTTCCTACGGCAAGAAATATGAACTATGTAAGGTGGACAGTTTAAGGATTTAACAATACATAAATCAGTAAAGAAAGCATATTACCACACCAATCAGACTTGCCTTTTTTAACACACCCTGATGACACAATCAGACCTTTTCTCTCAACTTTCGTTTCCTTTGCCCCACTGACACAATAAAAAAATTTAGTTATGATTATATTTTATCATCAGCACCATTAGCAAAAGTCATCTTTTATATAGAGGAGCCAGAAACAATCGGCTCCCACCTTACAACAGCAAAACAGCAACTGCATCAACAGGGGAACACCACAAAAAACAGAGGAAAACCAACCAGCAAACAACAGAGCCTCCAAGGAGGCCAACTTGCACCCAACTTTACAAACCAGAGAGGGAAGCTAACTAGACAGCACATGATGGACAATACTCCAAAAGCTAATTTGCCATTTGTTGACACAACATAATATAAATACAAACATGGCATGCATTTTAGCAGTTATTAGTGATTAATAACTGCCCTCCTTATATACTCCTACCTAGCATGCATTTTAGTAGTTTACAAGTGTTATGGGCTCTTAATAGGAAACCTTCGCCCCTTTGAGGCTTTGGACTTAACAACCAGGGCTCTTGGGTCTGGGGTGTTACAACCTTTTTCTTCAATCAACTAGTGTTTCCTTTTCTATTTTCATCTGCTCCCACTCACTAGTTGATTGAAGCAAAAGGTTCCTAGATGATCAACCACAAACAAGGATATCGTTGAGACAAATGTAAAACAAAATAGAATTTGAGACAAATGTAAGACAAAATAGAATATCATAACCTCATGTAAGTGCACATGCATTGACATACGTGCAAATGTGAAACAAATGTGGATTGAGCTTTACAATCTCGCATTTCTTGGCCATAAGAATTAAAACAAATGTGAAAACTAACATGCAATTCTTAAAGTAATTGTGTGGTTTGGTTTAGACATACATCCAAGTGGCATGAATTATGCAATCCACTTAATTACTAGTGTTTTCTTTTCTACTTTTACTAGTCCTACTACCTTTTTCTTCATGAATCAACTAGTGTTTTCTTTTGAATTATGCAATCCACTTAATTACTAGTGTTTTCTTTTTTACTTTTACTAGTCCCACTACCTTTTTCTTCATGAAACAACTAGCGTTTTCTTTTGAATTATCCAATCCACTTACTAGTGTTTTCTTTTCTACTCTTACTAGTCCCACTACCTTTTTCTTCAATCAACTAGTGTTTTCTTTTCTATTTTTGTGTTCTCCCACTCACTAGTTGATATGTTCCCGATGATCAACACAAACAATGATGTTGGGATAATGTAAAAATAAAATAAAAATAAATAAATCCTAACATCATGGATAAATGCACACACCTTTGACTAACCAAGCCACATAAAATTGAAAAATAACAACCGCGGAGCACATTTTGCTTACATTTGAGTTCATAAGTAGCTGTTTTTTTTACTCATTTCTTAGGGGAAAGTCTCCCAACTATATTTGAAAATGAATTAGTTATCCATAAAGATCAAGAAATTCAGATTTTTTGTAATTCCGCTTTCAGAAAGACTTGTTGGACAAAAGTTATAGAGATACCAAAGTTAAGAAATAAAACTTGCTTATACCATGGAATATTGAGAAAGCAAAACTGATGGGACCCTACCCTAAGTCCCTAGCAGAATTGTTGGCTACCAAATTCATGTTTCATGAAGTTTTGTCAATTCCAATATTGACTAGGTCAAAACGGGTTGCAAAGAGAAGTCTATAGAGCTAGGCAGAATGAACGAGGTGGTTTAGGAAGTTGCAGTGATATGCGTCCCAAATCTCAATTCAAATAGAACTTGGAACGTTTACCGATTCAAACTAGTAAATGGCACAGTTCGAATTGGGTGCGACAAATTTTTGTAAAACGACTTTCTTTCAGCTTTTATTAGGGTTAGGAGTCTAGGTAGTATAAATATATGTTATGGTAGTCTAGAACCTCAGTTTTTGATGTATTTTCGTTAGAAATTAATAAGAAATACGCGAGGAGTGGTATTCTATCCCCTTTGCCTTAATTCTTTGATTAACACTTGGTTTTAGGAAGAGTTGTGATTCTTGTATTTATTTTTTTTGCGAACCCACTGCATCAAATGCTCATTGGAATTTCCATGGTGTTATAGAAAATGCTGGTTTAGCTCTCATTAGGAAGGTTACAAGTCAAACTAATGACTCGATCTGCTGGTGATTGGACAACCATTACATCAGTTCTTGCTTGGGAAATCATTAAATTGGGTCTTTTAAGCGTTCCTTCGGATACAAATCCGGTCTCAATAATGAGGGAGACTGGAT
The DNA here is from genome assembly GCA_900184695.1 of Betula pendula. Lineage (NCBI taxonomy): Eukaryota > Viridiplantae > Streptophyta > Magnoliopsida > Fagales > Betulaceae > Betula > Betula pendula. Next base: position 13,945 of record FXXK01002069.1, read on the forward strand.
TTACATGTTCTGCAGGTATTGCTCATAATGTGATGGTTGAGTTTGGCTCATGTTTCCAGAATTTCGTCATTGTGCACAATGACCTTTATTGCATTAAAGATCATTTTTCTAGAGTCTTTTGTTGAGTAGTGCTTTAGTGGGTCTCAAGTATTTCAGTTTATTAGACGTTAGTAGTTGTCAAATAAAGGTCATCTTCTGAAATGTTCCAATGTGGTTACTAGTATGAGTCTTTAATTATATGTGGTCTTATATTATGAGTCTTATTGTTGAATGTTATTATATTTAAAAATTGTTTCATTGCTAATAAAATAATAAAAAAAAGTTTATTTCCAAACGTGAGTTTGAAGGAAGTCCATATTTCCTCTAAGAATGGCCTACCCAAATTATCCGGTTACAAACTTAATATTTAGGTTCGTAAGACTCCATTGGAATGGAGAGAAGCAAAAAGTTGTTGAAATATTGGTGCGAGGCATAGCAAGATAGAAAGAGATATGAGAGAGCGGAAGCAAATCGAGACACATGTAGGTTATATACAATAGTCTCTATAAATAGGGAACGTAAAAGTAGTGAACAAGAAATCTTAAAATAATTTAGGTAGGGAATAAACTCTAGAAGAAAACAAAATAAAATAGAATGTAAAATATTCTAACACAGATAATTAGAATATTGGATTCTTCTTTTAAAATTGTCTCTAACCACAATGTTTATATATATATATAAAATATAAAAAGAGAATGGGTGAAGAAATTTCATTGCGTGCCCTGCTAGTGCCCCAAGTGGAGGGCCATTGAAGTCTTTTTGATAGCAACGAGTTACTGTATAAAGTCTCAATATCAATGTGATTATAGTTGTAGCCATCATCGTCCGTTTTTACTGCTAATTCATTTACTTCTCTTTTGAGGAGATATGTACGTTTATGCCAAGTCTCTATAAAAGTTAAACTCCTCTTAAAGTGGATTTACGTGTAAGTTAAAAATGAGAGACAAAATGATCGTTGAGTTCTCAATGTGTTATATAAATATATATAGTTTGCCTTAAATCCATAATGTGTGTTTAATATAACATGCGAGAATTTGTGACCATCGAAGCTATTGAACAACCCAAGAAACTGACAATTGAAGAGGAAAAAAAAGGCCAGGCAGCTAATTAAAGAAAAAACAAAAAGTAGACGGTACTTTTTTATAATCCTCGAATTGGTTGTACATTGATACAAGAAAAAACTTGGAAGTCCCAACATTATACATGATTAACAAGTTCTAAGAGTACAAGATCATTTAACCTATATATATAGTTCTCACATACACCAAGTTTACATACAATTATTCTGATTCATGGGATGACCTCCAACTCATGGTTTAGACGTTTTGTGGGTATATTTGCATTAATTTTGATGGGGCCTACAGAGGCAAATGAATTAGGAGGCATAGTTAATTTATCTCATTCTCCTTCCAACATTTGAATCATATCTTTTATGAAAGGACAATCCATTGGGTGTCATTGAATGCACTAGAGTCCTACAATTGCACGTTTCTTTGCAATTTTAGCATCTCCATCATCCTCAACAAAGATTCGTATGTCTTTTTTTTATTCTAAGAGATTGTAGATCCATTCTAAAAAGTAGACTTAGCTAGTGTTCTCAACTGTAACGTTAACATTTTTCCTCCCTCTAACCATTTCAAGTAACAATATTCCAAAGTTATAGACATATGCTTTTGAAGACACATTTCCAAAATTTCTAGAGAACACTTTAAGTGCAATGTAACCCATAGTCCTCCTAGTTGTAGTCATGGAAACGGCACTTTGATCCTTTGAACACAACTTAGAAAGACCAAAATCAGAAATTTTTGGATTAAAGTTTTGGTCTAACAAAACATTGTGAGGTTTGATATCAAAATGAAGGATTCGTTGGTCGCATCCTTGGTGAAGATATTCAATTCCTTTGGCTACGCCAAAAGCAATATCTTGTAACTTATCCCAATTAAGGATACAATTCTTGGCGACCATTGAAGATATAAACTTCTCTATCGAATCATTTGGTAAGAACTCATAAACTAAAGCTTGTCTAAATTCATCAGTTCAGAAGCCAACCAATCGAACCACATTAACATGATGGATCCTACCCATTGTTCCTACTTCATTTATAAATTCTTTCCCATTTTCCTTGCAAGTGTTCAGGATCTTCACTGCAGCATAAATTTCATTGGAAAGCTTTCCTTTGAATATTGTTCCATATGCTCCTTCGCCTAACTTCTCAGAAAATTAATTCGTAATCCTTTTAATATTCGCATACGAGTATCTTGTGGGTCTAAAATTTCTGTAATCCTCCAAAAACTTTTCGATCTTCGGGAAGCTTTGGCCTAACACTCGTTATATGAGTCAATTAGAAAACTTAAGGGAACTAAGCATTGTACAGCCTGACCAAAAGAAAGAAAAAAAAATATGCTCTCATTGTTATGCCATGGTTATTCAATCCAATGGGAATCCCAGTGAACTTTGAGTATTAAGTCATTGCACATTGGAACTAATTTGAAGCCTCATGTTTATGTGTTCACTTTACACTGAATTGAGCCTGTGATGCCTCAGCCAGTCATTTGTAAGTGATTAGATTTTGGAATTCCTACTCATCATGAATATAGAGTTTATCCTTTTAAGCTTGCTAATGAATGAGAATCATAATTTTCTATGACACTTAATTTCTTTTGGATAACATGATTTTGCATAATGTTTGTAGGTTTTATTCTTGTTAAACCCTCATGAGACTCCACTCGTCCTACTAGGAATGCCTAGAGGTTTAAAAGGCTTGTTGCATACACTAAATGCAATCGTGTTTCCCACGGCGGAGGAGATAGAATAGTTTTCGTAATTCGTTTCTTCTTATTTTCAGTTTTGTGTTGCTAAGGGACTAGCAATATGTAAGTTTGGGGGTGTGATAATTGCTGAATTTTCCATATTCAAGCTCCTTAATTCACATATGTTAAGCCCTTAGTTTTATTATAGTATGATATTTTGTGTTGTTTTTGTGTTTTCTTGTATTTTTCAAGTTTTGGTAAAAAAGAAATCAATTCCGTCAAGTTCAGAGCTTAGAAGATATTTTGGAGAGAAGTTAAAGAAGAGTGGCTTGAGCCCAGCAAAAGGAGCTCGAGGGCATCACTGAACTAAACTGCTCAAGCGCACCCCACAAGGGGCTCGAGCGCATTACCACTCGAGCGCAATTCCAAGGGGACTCGAGCGCATTCGTGTGCTGGAATGCTGAAGTCAGCAGAACATGTTTTGAAAATATTTTAATCCAACTTCAACATGGGCTATACGAAATCGATTAGGGTTACTCTAAAACTCTATAAATATACCATTAAGTCGTCCAAATCAAAGAGACAAGCTTTAGAAGAGAAATCAGAGGCTAGATCAAGAACGATTCTAGTTTTTCTTTCTTCCTTTCTTTATTTTCTGTATATATATACTTTAGTCCGAATTTAGTTGTAGTTAATATTTTTATTGGGGCTCGATTGAAGCCTTAATCATGTCTCTTTAAGGTTTTGATTTGCCTCGCTACAATAATTTGTGATTCTTAATTGACTACTTTAGATTTTTGTTCATTCTTCATTTGGATTGTGTTTATACTAGATCATCATATGTATGGGCCATGTGGAAATTGTTATATAGGTCAATTTGGATGACCGAGTCCTGGACATATTAGAGTGACAAAAGAACCAATTGCAGGTTATTGAACTAATCAACATAAAGACAACTAGAATAGATGCCATGTTCCAGCCTGAGTGTGTTTACCGATTTTCATAGTTTTATGCTTTCTTGGAGAACAACTTCGTAGGGGCCAATGACACCCTTAACTGAATCTTTTAAAAAAGAAAAGAGTTAGAGTAGATACCATGCCTAATTCGTTGCTTAGGGAGATCAATAGCTTTAGAAGTAGATATCATGCCCTTGTGGCTGGCAAGCATTAAGCATCGCAATATGGGTTGTAGCATTATGTATATTGTTTCCTCAAAAGAGTATAATTAGCAGTGGATATCGAAGCCATACCCTATTTATTTATTGTTTTTCAATTATGTTATTTGCTTCATTCCACTACTATTTTATTCCGTCTCAATCAAGTTATCTTTTAGGAAATTCTCTTTAAACACAATTTACCAATCATCATAGAAATGATTTTGTATTTTCTCTCTATACTATTGATTTGATCTTGTGCACTTACGAGTAAAACGTACATTTATTTGCTTATTATTTAGGTAGATATTTGCACAACAACAGACAAACCAGAAATCCATCTCAGACTATGTGACATATACAAATGTAAGGTTTCTATATGTCTCATAGAATAACACAATGAAATATGATCACGAGAATTAAATACGATATAATTCTAAGATACAACAAGTGTAGAGTTATTTATGTTTATTGTTAAGCATGCCCAAGCGGAAAGTTGTTTATGCAATTTTATTTGGTCATAGAATATTAAAATCCTTCAAGTCACCTTTTTGATTAATTAATAATTTTTTTTTCTTTTTTTGTTCATGTTGTAGTTATTGTGGAAATACTAGCACAACTAGCGTACTTCAGTAAGAACCTATATCTCTCTTTTGATTTTGTTTATCTTTTTTTTTTTTTTTTTTTATAAACAGATCATTCATTGGAATGTGATGTTATTACTGATGTTTACATAATAAAATACGACAAATACTAAATTTTCAACTTTAAAAGAAATGTTGAGTTTTAATTCTATGTTTCCAAACACTGATGCATGTTATTCTTTTCTTTGTCAAAACAGTATCAAATCAACTACGATCGTCACGACTATATGAGCTATATTATCGGCCATACCAATATTATGATCAGCCATACAAAAAAGGTGATGTTTTAATCTCAAAAAGTTATTTGCAGGATAGTATAGAATGACACAATGACATAGAAATGGATCGATTGTCCTTGATGATGAAGCAAGTAGAGGATAACCATGTGCTTGAGAAATGGTTGATCTCAAACTTTTAGGTTTTCTTTAAATTTTTGAAACAATGAGAAAAATGACAAATAGCTTAGATTTCTTAAGAAAATAGATTCCTATCTCGAATAAAAAAAAAATCCCTTTGCCTTCCCCCACTATTTCCTTGATAAGATAGCTAGAAAGGATGGGTAAGTATTGAAACCCTCAGAAAGTAAATAATTCATCCTACAACAATCGTGTAAATAATTCATCCTACAAACCCTCAGTAAGTATTGAAACAACAAAGGTCGTTGAGAAGGCATAGAATCAAGCTCAATCTAATTGAAAGCCAAGACACATAAATCAAGAGGTTTATACTGTTGCTTTTATTTATTCTTAAGCATGCCCTAGGTGAGATTTGTTTAGGCAATTTTATTAATTAATTAATTTTTTTTTTCATTCTTCTTGCAGCTCCTCTCAATTTACTAACGTTCATGGCCATCGACTACGTAAGAGCCTTCTCTCCTTTGATCTTCTTTAATTTTTTTTTCCTTTTTAGCATATCATTCTTTACACTGTAACTTAAGCATGAATTAATAAACACCCAGAAGGAAAATATTAATCATTACTCGAAAAAGATAACAAGTATTGTACTTAATTACTAGGATATAAAAGTCAATTAAGTGAGTTGTAACTTTACTAAAAAAAAAGAAGGGGAAAGTTTACAAAGACCTCCTGAACTTTCACGTGATTTGAAGAATCTCCCAATCTTTAATTTCTCTCAGTTTCACCCCTCAAACTTCTATTTTTTATCAGAAAACCTCCTCCGTCTGTTTTCACCGTTAAAATTTTTTGAAATTTCCAAAATCCCTCATTTTAGATTTTTTTTTTATAATTTTAATTTTTTTTTGATAAACTTCACAAAGCCCCTTAAACTTCCACGTGATTTGAAGAACCCCCCTCAATCTTTGATTTTTCTCAGTTTCACCCCTCGAACTTCCATTTCTAATCAGAAGATCCCTTTCCATCTGTTTTCACCGTTAAAATTTTTTGACATTCCAAAATACCCCTGTATTTAAACAAAAAGAAATTATAAAAAAAATCTAAACCCTAAAATGAGGGGTATTTTGGGAATTTCAAAAAATTTTAATGGTGAAACAGACGGATGGGGTTTTCTGATAGAAATTGAAAGTCGATGGGTGAAACTCAGAAAAATCAAAGATTGAGGGGGGTTCTTCAAATCGCATCGAAGTTCAGGGGGCCTTTGTGAAGTTTTTCGAAGTTTTTTTGTTTAAAATACTGGGATATTTTGAGAATTTTAAAAAAATTTTAACAGTGAAAACAGACGGAAGGGGGTCTTCTGATAGAAATTGGAAGTTCGATGGGTGAAACTGAGAGAAATCAAAAATTGGGAAATTCTTCAAATCGCGTGAAAGTTCAAGGATCTATGTAAAGTTTTCCTAAAAAAGAGATTTACAGCAAATGCAATAACA